>BPLR01019234.1:72500-285601 GCA_021605095.1 Caerostris extrusa | reverse complement strand
AGTTACGTATTGTTGCTGCTTAATTTAGAATTACAACAGTTTAATTTATTATTAACAATTGATTTCCATAATTAAAATGTTTACTTTTAATAAATTTCCATTTTCTATCAGAATTCCAAAATTACTTTCTTTATAAAAAATAACACATTGTATACACACTTTTTTTAAAATAGCCATTGTGTATGTGTCCGTAATGTAAAAAGAATAATTAATAAAATCATACTCTAATGGTTTTATCATAAATATATTAACACCTGCTCTCATAGATGTCAGGCAGTGATCTGAAGATTTATTAGAAAAAAGTTAACACATAGGCACACATTTAGTAAACATATCACTTCAATGAGAAAAGAATGCAGTGCTTTAGAAACTGTCATAACTATTCCTCGAAGGAAGGGCCTGGTGCTGTCAAAAACAAAAAATCTTCTTATCCAAATAAGCGTGGGCTTTCAAAGTGATACCGATAGTGAAGCGAAAGTGAATGAGTAATCAGAAACGTTCTTCATGATGGTTTTTGATAACCACACACGTTTTAAAGATCAGTTTGATACACCAAATCTAGAACGGCAAAATCGTGGCCCATCCCATTTTTCTTACCTGGCACTCCTCGTCATAAGCCATTTAAAAAAAATCATTTGATAAGTAATTTTTTAAAGACGAATTTTTGATGATAGATTAAATGTGGAACAGATCAAGTTTTTTATTTAATAAGGAAGTAAACACTTAAATATCAGGAAAAAAATTTGTTCACGTTTTCTTAATTTATAAGCTTATTTATAGATAAGAACTCATGTCAGTAATACGCTAGCCTGATAGTGTTTTCACTACTTTATTTATTTATTTCGTCTTGTTACAATATTTCTGACTCAGAAGATTATCGTATTCAAACAATCAGTGAATGTGTCTTTCAAAAATGCATCTGTATTTGATGAGTGTAAAAATGTACCTCAATAGTTTTAAAATTACTCTCAACAAAGTAGTTAAATAAAAAGTTGTTACTAGATAATGCATTCAAATATGAACACTTATTTGGATCATCATATATATATATATATATGAAGAAACAATTTCATTTGAGAATATTAGGAAATTTGATTGATGGAAACTATTTAACTCATCATTTTTGCACTTGTTTATTATAAAAAAAAGCAAATACTGAAAAGCCCAATAAATTACTTTAGTACTTATATCAATATTGTGAGTTTAATAGGAAATAACCGCACAAATTTTTTTTTAACAAAAATTAAATAGAAGATATTAAAAAAGGAAAATTGTAACTTTTACAAAGTTGAGAATATGTCAATTCTGTCTTTCATTGAAAACTGCTCTTTTTGTATAAGGAGTGAAAAGCGACCTGCAGCATTTCTACTGTAGGAGGAGGTTAAAGATCAATTGACAGGCGCTGAATGTTTTGTAATGGCGGGCTACATTGTCTCAGCAAAGATGAATTAGATGAATCAGCAACCTGGAAGGCCATCGGTTTTGCTAGAGGCAGGTCAAAGGCAATCTCTTGTAGATAAAGAGGTAGGAGTTTCCTCAAAGTGTCATTTCCAGACTATGGAATCGGTTTTGGAAACTGAAAATTTTTCACCAAAGACCGGAACAAGGTCTTACGCATGTAAAAAACATGAAATGAGGATCGGTATTCAACAATAACGGTCAGAAGAAATAGCACTATGAACGCCACTTTCTTCAAAGGCACCTTCAGAGGGCTACTGATACCACAGAGAGTTTCAACTCAAAATATTCGCTGACTCAATCATGTGGGTTTATATGCTCGCAGATATAAGGTTTGTATTTTGTTGACACAGATCACTGTGCTGCCCGCAGTAGGTTGGTACAGGAGCATCTCAGATAGGGCAAAGATGAGTGGAGCAACATACTCTTCACGAGTCCCCCTTAGTGTACAACATACTAATAAACTCAGAGAAAAAATTGGATATCTAAATTAAATAATTTTTTTAAGCAAGACATGCACACAAACACTCAAATTTTCTCCCTTTTATTATGTATTAGGTTGCATAAAATAGTAATGGTAGGCTTCAGTAGGCATACATTTTTTTTTTTGAAAAGTTAAATAACAAAAATATATATGTAGATCACAAAATAAAAAATCATGCACAATTCTATGAGAAATGCGTTTGCATTAGTATTAATTAATAATCTGAGAAGACAATTTAATTGTATTCTTTAATTTTTTTCTAAATTTATGCATTTTAATGTGATATTTCAAATTAAAACAATTGATTTTTTAACTCTTCAAAGAGAGTTCAAAAAGGATTAAAATCATCCTTAAGGTAAATATAATAATTTTCTAAAAATTTAATTTATTTTAGCACTATTAAATAAGACAGAACGACTGAACATGATTAATTTCTAAATATGTATTATAAAATTTTAAATCTAATCAACAATTTTTCGTAAACATTTACTAGACAATTCTCAACGTAATAAATGCATAAATTTGAAAACCTTGTTCTGAATCAAAAGAAATTCTCTGTACTCTATAAAGAAAGTTTTAATATTAAATTTTTAAATAAAAAACTCAAAAAAACAAAAAAGCATTGTGATTTTATCTGTTAGCATATTTAAAAAAAATGAATTGAAGTTTGTTTTTTATGTTTTATTAAGTATCAGTATGAGGCTATATTCGATAATTTTCATCACAATCCTTGTCTTAACATAAATCCAATTGATTTTTCATGTGCATAATCTTCTATTTGATAAAAAAATCATTTTCAATTGTCAAATTGTCATTCCATTCATGGTTGTCATAAAAATAACTTGGCATTCATCAATCAAAAATGATCTCTTCTCTTTTATATTTCAAAAGGATGAAATCAATAAATTTAGTATCCTTACCATTTTAAATTTAGAGTTGTGGCTCTTTCTCATAACAGTTTCTTGCAAACTCATTTCAATCACATTAACTCTTAAAACGCAGTGACTTGTTTTTTACTTAATTCAGCTAACTCATAATACAGAAATATGAATTCAGCTTAAATAAATAAATGCGTCGATTAATATTTTGGAGGATCTTCGCGAGTTGGGAGAACTATTCATTTTTCATAATAATACCCTCCGAAATATGGAAAGAAAAAAAGATAAAAGTCTTCCATTCTACTAAAAAGTCTTCGTCTTCAAAAAGCAAGCGAAAAAAAACGGGGAAGTTTTCTTCCGATGAAAAATGTAAATAAATAGAGTGGCATAGTTCGTTACACACTTTAGTTCCAAACATTTTCCTTTTGCTGTGACTCTTTTCTGTGGTAAAAATCCCCCTCTTACATTAGCGACCATTTCTTCGATCGATTTCAAAGTACTTTGATGCAACCCAATCCTTTCAGTGGCATTTTGAATCTAAAAATAATAAACACCTTCAAAGTTGTTACTATAAATAGAGATGCTCAACTGACTTCGGATCCAAGAGTGCGTTCTGTCTCGTGTGAGAAGGCAGTCATGGATATCGCTACTCTGGGAAATATTTAAGGAGTATATTTTTATGCTTACACATAAAAAAGGCACAGCAGCTTGTTTTGTGTTCACATCTGAATGAGGAGAAAGAAAAGAGATCATTTCTTTTTTAAGAAGATCTGGGAAGTGCACTTCTTTAAAGGTTGGATCATTTTCTGTGAGTGCCACACTGAAATGGAGATCACCAGATTGTTACTAATTGGGTTTGAAAATGACAGAGCATTTTCACAAGCACCACGTTGAGGGACTGGTAGGGTTTTGAAGAAAAATTTAAAAGGAGTGATATTTTAGTAAGAATAATAGGTGATAAAAGAATTGAGATAGAGTTTGTGTATTTTCTGAATGTATTTTATTGTTTTGGGGTGATCTCATCATCTTGGAATCTACGAAATTGGTTGGAAAAACTGACAAACAGTGCAAACCAAAAGCGTTCCCTTGTCATGTCATGATAAATTAGTAAACAGAAACGTCTTTTTATTGGAGTTAGAAAAAGGAATAAGAGCATAAACCCCCACAGATGCTTATTACCAACAGAGTAACTCAACTCAACAACTCATTAACAAGGGCATTTTCACAATTTCCATGTTGAGGGACTGTTAGGGTTTGAATAAAAAATTTGAAAGGGATAGTTTGGTAAGAATAATAGGTAATAAAAGAAAGATAGAGTTTGTGTATTTTCTGAATATTTTTTAGTTTTGTGGTAATTCCAGCATCTTTTTCGAACTAAGAGAGATTGATTGGAAAACTGACAAACGATGTCTAACCAAAAAGTTCAATTTCATACAGTCACGATAAATTATTAAACAGAAAAGATTTTTTATTGAGTTGGAAAAAGGAAGAAGTGTGTAAACCTCCACAGATTCTCATTACCAACAGGGTAACTCAACTCAACAATTCATTACGAAGAGATGCTCATAACAGGGCATTTTCACAATTTCCATGTTGAGGGACGGTAGGATTTGAATAAAAATTTGAGAGGAGTGATAGTTTGGTAAGAATAATAGGTAATAAAGAATTGAGATAGACTTTGTATTTTCTGAATGTATTTTATTGTTTTGTGGTGATCTCAACCTTTTGTGGTGATCTCAACATCTTTTGTGGTGATCTCAACATCTTTTTGTGGTGATCTCAACATAAGAGAGATTGGTTGGAAAACTGACAAGCGATGCCTAACCAAAAAGTTCCCCTTTTCATATGGTCATGATAAATTAGTAAACAGAAAAGTCTTTTTGTTGGAGTTGGAAAAGGAAGAAGAGTGTAAGCCCTCACAGATGTTCATTACCAATAGGATAATTCAACTCAACAATTCCTTACCAATAGATGCTCATTGGCAGAGCATGTTCACAATTTCCATGTAAAGAGACGGTAGGGATTTGAAGAAAAATTTAAAAGGAGTAATAGTTTGGTAAAAATAGTAGGTAATAAAGAATTGAGACAAAGTTTGTGGATTTTTAATCTATTTTATTGTTTTGTGGTGATCTCAGCATTTTTTTTTTCGAACTAAGAAAGATTGGTTGGAAAAACTGACAAGCGATGCCTAACCAAAATTTCCCTTGTCATATGGTCATGATAAATTAGTAAACAGAAAAGTTTTTTATTGCGCTTCAGGAAAAGAAGAAGAATGTAAATCCTCACAGATGCTCATTGGATGCATTCAGTCAAATTGAACCAAGAACAACCAAAATATACAACCTAGGCTGATGTATATAAAATACTACTTAAATAAATAATCTGATTTTGACTGAAGTAAACAAGTCATCATCAACATCAACATTTATTCACATATTACACCAAGATTTCAAAAAGATATGTTTTTAAGATGATAAAGAGTTTTTCAAAATTGAACTTCGAGGAATCAACTATAAAAAACTATGATATGATGTTCAGATAAAAATTATACTACCAACAAAATTTCAAAATAAATGTTTACTACAAGCTTACAATTTAACCATCTCAAAAGTACAGTTATTCTAAAATATTCATTTTGTTTACACCTACAATCAAGAATAAAATCTTTACCTAATCTATTACGAGGTAGAAGTAAACTATTGGCTATTAAAATTATGACATCAAAGACAATAAAACATTAATAAAATTTAGTACTGAAATTATATGTATGCCTAAAATATATTACTACACCATTATGGTTAAAATCACTAAACTGGTATAATTTGAAGTTTAGTCAATCAATCACTGAATAACATTTTAATTCTTACATATAATGAGTGCATAAAGTATTTGTATATCTTTATTTATATTTAGAAAAGGCCTGAAATTTCATTCCTTGAAACAAAATTTTTAAACAATATACATAAAAGCATTTATTTGGTATTTTACATCTTATTTTAATTAAAACAACTTAATGTTTCACATATTGAGAACAAAAAAATTTAAATCAGCGATCTATCTAACAGTGTACTCAATATTCATACAATCGAAATAATTTACAAAATTTATTACAAATAATATTTAGTTAAATATTTTTAGCTTGCTTTATAGCATGGATTTAACTAGTTTTGAAATGATTGAACTCGAAATAAAATTCCAGTCTTGAGGAGAAATGTTTAAATAACCGTTGCTAGAATGAATTTTTATCTTAATATGCTATCTTAAATATATCACAGATGCTTAGTGGAGTTAATATCAAATGACTGTGGAAGAAATTAAAGAAATTTTGATGTGCTTTATAATACCCAAAGCCTGTTTAACGTTGTCTTAGAATTACATCTTGCATAAAAACAGAATTAGAGTGAGTCCCCTTTTTTGCTCCTAGTTGTAAATTATATATCACTATATAAATTATGATTAATGATACAATCCCTAACGACCAAATGTTTTACCCAGGGGCACTCATACACCCCCAAATAAGTACAGAACTTCAACCATACATCTCAGTTAGAAGAAGATTTTATCTCTTTGTTTTGAAAGTATTTCTTTTTGTTTTGTTCAATCAGATCCAAAAATATTGAACTGACTGTCATTTAAGAAGGTAGGTTTTTTTTTTCCAAAATTCAGAACCATGGTGTAAATTTTTCTGCAATATTCAAGCATAGTTTAAGATTCTTGTCGCATCTCGACCGTAAAAACAAGCTTCTTTTGGATGCATTTCGTGCTACTCTTATTGATAAAGTGTACTCCAGAATTTTAAAGCCAAACTGCAATTTTAGAAGCACTAATCCTCAATTTTTTTCCCAATTGACGTACAATAACATAAGACCTGATTACTGATAGTCTATCGCTCAGTGTTTGATTAAGTAACGTTGAAAAAAGAACCAAATCTGGCAATTATTGACTGTATTGTAGTATGTACAAAGAATGCTAACAAGAATTGAAATTTGATATAATGTTTTACCTTCTTTTAAGAATTTGTAAATTCCTTTTATTTCGCAAATAGATGGCTTTAATCGTTTTCTCACCTTTTCTAAGTGTTATACCTTAGAAACACAAATTTAAAATTGAATTTTTATTCAGCATATATATTTAAAAGCATTTAAAACAATTTATATATTTTAATTTTTAAAACGATTGGAATTCTTTTATATTTTACTTATATATTTTATATTTTGATTTATTTCTTTACGTCTTCTAAATTCTTAATTAAAATTCTTCAATTTTTTTACATTTTCAAATAAAAATTGATAAATATTTTTAAATTCCAGGTTCAAATACTTTACGAATCCTCTGATTGTTGTTTCCACCTTGATGTTCTGCCTAAAAATATGTTTTTCGTTTATATCGGCACTATACGAATATTTTCTACACTCACTGTGTCGTGTTCATTGAATTAATTTTTTTAATTTTAATTACCTTATTGATATCAAACTAAATTTTGTCATTAATTTTTCCATTGAATTTAGTTCTGAGATTCTTTAAAAAATATTTTTATTTAATTAACTGCGCTCAATTAATGTGTCTAAATTGTGAAATTTTTATACTACTACAATAGAATATTACAAAATACATTAATCATATTAAAAATAAATCTTTAGCCGATCATATTTGTTAATTATAGTTAAATTCATTATTAAACAAAGTAATTAGAATATTTATAATTTTGGCTTAAATTGCCTATTTATGTATGTTAACAAATTTATATTTTCAATTATTCTTTTTTTTTTTTCAAAAAATAATCTAGCGATTTACATGAGAAAGGCTGTTTTAATCTGAACAAATAAAAATCTAACACTTCTTAAATACCTAAAAAGAATATTTTTGTAGTATACTTTTCACCCATTTTTTCGGTAAATTATTTTTGCATTGTTACAAAAAAATTGTATCTTAATCAAAAGGCATTCATCATTGTAGTGCCGCTCCTTCACTTACTCTTCAATAACTGATGTTTGGTCGACCAGTCTTCTTCTGAATAATATTTAGAAAGAGCAGTCAAATAAATTTATTTAATTAAGAACATTTCTATTAGGTATTCTATGAACCTGTATTCTTTAACTTACAAAAACAAATGATTCTGAAATAAACCGAAATAAAAGGCATAAATATTTTTTTTTCTAAATTCTAAAAATGATCAGTTGTAATTAATTTGGGACAGTCATCCCTTTCCGAACTTCGAATATACAACATTTTTGCCTAATAAGGTTTGAAAATTTTAAAAAAAAGAGTCTTAAATCATTTTAATATCCTTTCATCAAAAAGCCAAAATTAATATCTTTATTAAAGTGAATTTGGATCAAGTTGAACTTTACTATTTATATAAAAACCAATATATATGAAACCAATAAATAAAATAATAATACTTTACTACGGATTAAACCAATAAAGGAAGAATATTATATTACTTTCTCCGAATAAGTAAGCCATCAAGTAATCGTTCTCAAATATCCAATAAAACATTCTATGTTCCATCTTCTCTACAGATCAAATGAACATTACATTTACTATTTAAAATACTTCTTGGACATTACATGTATGACTTTTTAACGACAGAAACAGCACCTCATTAAAAATACCAGGGAAGCATTGGGTTTCACCCGTAGACATAGACAGGTCTGTAAATGGCCTTATTTCGTTACAACGTCTGCTGAAAACTAAAGCCTTGAGAAATCATAAAAATTTCTTTTTTTTTCATAAAAGTTATTTTTTAACATTGTAGACGCTCATGTATACAAGATGGATAACTGTTCTTATATCTCAAATTTCTACCAAACTTTTGAACTAACTCCCTAAAATGTCGAATTATGATGATCAACCCAACTCCCTTCACCGACAATTATACTTTATCATTGATTAAAATTAAGAATAATAAATTCTTTTATGCCACTTTATGTTCATTAAATATGTGCATGATAAAGGGCCTTACATTTCGACCATATATAAAAATTATAAGAGCTCATCTTCTATGGTCATAGGGACTTCACGGACATCGCATTCATCATATTTTATTTTCGTGTGTTATGTAATTTTCCTCTTGATTGACTCTGAACTAGATTTATTTAAAATCTCTAGTGCACAGTTTTGACCATATTGGAACACACAGCGATTTCATTTAATCAGTCATAGTAAGTTATATGTGTTGAATCTGCTTCGATACTGATAAACAAGGATTATAGAATCTTTTTCATGGATAAACTTACGATATTAATAAAAGGCATCTATATAATTTATTTATCCATGTTCTGCGTGAAAACGCAGAAAGAAATTTACACAGTTGCACGGACAGCATCGCTTCGTGTATTTATATTTCTTATATAAAAGGCATTTATTCAAGATTCTGTTTAAATACAGATATAATTCTGTCAAAGATATCATGATGACCATTAATACTGAGCTTTATAAAATTTATAGTCAATTTAGTAAGTTGAAACATTCATTTATCCTAATGAACAAATTAAACACGGATTATCGTTTTCATCACAACTATAGAAGTGATCCCCTGAGAACTTAAGAATCGGAATATAGAGGTAGTATTTTGTAATAGGAAGAAGACAAAAATATTAGCTCTAAAATAAATTAGGTGCATACAGAACGGAATGATAAAAAATTATTTTATGGGAAGAATGGATTTTGTACAATAGTTCTTGGCATTAAAATGATTCTCATTCGTGTAAAGAGCGTATCTCCATTGATAAGATATCCAGTCTTTGTGTTCTTTACCCATTAACATAATACAACTGGCAGTCGTTTTGAAATCGTCTGGCTATAGGGAATTGTAACACATGACGTCATATCCACAACTGTTTAACAATGCTGCTCATTGATTTATATTGGTCTATTTTCCTTTCAGAAAATATATTGGCCATCAGATTGGCTAGAAAGGCCACCATCAACTTCTTTCACAACTGTACCTGTGTTTTAGGCTATCCATGAGAGTGAAATAATGCTGTGGTCTATACCAAATACTAGGGTTATATTCTACATCCCTACACCATCTTACTGGCCATTCTACTTCATTTCTTCTAGCCATGTTACAACTTGAACTCTCAGCAAACATATTTAATACTTCCCTTCATCCTCGTTATATTTTTCACCATGCTCATAGAGGGCCGACTGCACTGTTGTTGTTTTTTATGAACTCTGATGTCTTGCTATAGATCTATGATGTCTTAATGTGCTCTATGATGTCTTGCTATAGATCTATGATGTCTTAATGAGCTCCATGATGTCTTGAAGTCATCTTTGATGTCTTGTTCCACTATTTTGATACGAATAATCTTTCTAGGATTTAACTAGAAATTGATTATACTAATCCTTACAAGTCTTTTCTCAAATTCGATCAGTGCCCATCTGCTTCAAAAATTGTGTCCATGATTAAGATTTGCTCTCTAGAATCAATAGGTTTACGCCAGATAAATTTTTAAAAAATTAGCATAGAAAAGGACAGAGGTTTCTTTGCTTAGTGCATGTTACGGCAAAGAAACACCATTTACAGAGGATGTTCTCATATACTCACTTTCTCCTAACAAACACATATTTGTAAAATTAAAATTATTAATTTAAATTGTTACAACGGCAACAACAAAAACAACTTGACTGATTTTTCCTTATATCTTCATATACACAGTAAACTGATAATTAATAAGCCATAGTTCAAAAACTGTTTTATAAAAATCACTTTCAGTTTATAATTTTTGAAGCTTAGAAAAATGTCCTGCTCTTCTATAACGAAAATTTCCTTGCACCAAGCTAAAAGATAGGAGAACAGCAAAATATTTATCATATGAAAGCGATCTCCAAACTTATTGATAAAGTGATTCTATAACTCAATTGATTTTTGATCGCAGTGTCTTGGGATATTCATTTGATTCTGTTACATGCAATCAAGTTAAGATAAGAAATTCACGAAAAAAAGCCCACTGTAACGAAAAGCAAAATAATTTCAAGTAGAACGTGGCCAATGACAATCTCAGTGAGCACGAGCACCTTGTCTGAGGAAAGAAAAGGATTGTTGAAGCCCGCAGGCATCTTCGATGGATTCAAATAAAAAAGAAGAAAAAAAAAAGCGCAAGCTGTCGTTGTTACTGCGTTAATAATGCGTCAGCTGTGCGGTGGAAGTAATTAATGAAGTTTCCATTCGAAAGCACTTGAGTGAGAAAGCACAATTAAAATTTCACGAGCAGAGGGAAAAAACTCCCGTTGAAGCAATTGGTTTTGTTGGGACGGAAATAAACTTTTCTTTCGGTACGGAAATTTTTGCATGCAACCAAATAAATGCGCAGAGATTATGCACCCGTCCACATTCCATCGTGGAAAAAAAGCCCTTTTCTTTTCAGGAAACTTTTTTTTCCAGTTTTTTTTCTTTCCTTGTTTTGTTTTTGGAAATTCATTTTGGTTTTAAGAGACTGTTGGAGTTGAATTTCAGCTACATAAAATGAAAATGAAAAAGCCCCTTTTCAGTAATTATGATGCTCGTACAAACTATCATTAAATAATCGATACATAAGTTTCAATTCACAAATTCATCTTCATGAAGTTTCTTGAAAACATTTGAAGGAATGTGACATTTATTACAAAAAAAGTGTTATAAAATGTTATCTTGCGGAACTTATTTAAAATTGTGTTCTTTCGCTGGAAAATGGTACAAAACTTAAGGATGTGAAATCCTCCATTTCTGCATTATTTGAACTCAAGAAACTTAATCAAAGATTTTAAGCTTCACGTTCAATGTGACGTGTGTCTTAAGTAAAGGACATTAGTCTAAAAATACTACACATATTTTCTATCAATATTTATAAGCACCGTAAACCCGAAATTACAAAATACCAATCAATACACTATTCCGTAGTGCAATGAAGTGCATCATTTGCATTTAGTGATAAGTAAGTAATTAGTCACTTAAGTATTGGTTATCTCACCATTGTTTTTATGCAGCTCACATCGCTTCAGGATTCAGTTAGCTAACATCAACAGATGCACGTTATGTGAACGGCTTTCACTGGAGAATAGTTTAAAACTTTAAGGAGGGGGAATCATCCATTTCTACATTATTTGAATTCAAAAACTTAATCAAAGATTTTGATCTTCACTTTCAATGTGATGTGCCTATCCTTAAGTAAAGAACATTAGTCTAAAGATACTACACATATTTTATATCTATATCTATAAGCACAGTAAATCCAAAAGTACAAAATGCCAAACAGACACTATTCCGTAGTGCAATGAAATGTATCGTTTACATTTAGTGAGAAGTACGTAATTAGTCACTTAAGTATCGGTTTATAACACCATTATTTATATGAATTAATAAAGATGTTTTTTACGCAGCTCATATCACTTCAGGATTCATTAGCTGACATCAACAGATGCACGTTGTGTGAACAGCTTTCACTGGAGAATAGTATAAAACTTTAAGGATGGGGAATCATCCATTTCTACATTATTTGAATTCAAAATACTTAACCAAAGATTTTAATCTTCACTTTCAATGAGGTGTACCTATCCTTAAGTAAAGGATATCAGTCTAAAAATGATATACATATTTTCTAAGTAAATCTATAAGCACCGTAAACCCAAAATTACAAAGTACCAAAATACCATATACAATATTCCTTAATGCAATGAAGTGTATCGTTTTTACATTTAGTGAGAAGTAAGTAAATAGTCACTTAAGTATTGGTCGTAATATCATTATTTATATCAGTTAATAAAGATGTTTTTACGAAGCTCATATCGCTTCAGGATTCAGTTAGCTAACATCAACAGACGCACGTTGTATGAACAGCTATATGATAAAACACCTTAATACTTTGTCTCCAGGACAAAGTTACGTGTATACGAATAAAAAAATTTTTTTGAGTGAATATATATACATATATTGCAATATTTATTTCACAAAGAGGTATTAAAGTGAGCAACAAAATGTATTAAAATTAACAAGACCTAAATTAGCTTCAATCAGTTAAATATATGTATAAACCGAGGAATATATCTATGTATGCTTATCGAGGAAAGTGAAACTGAGGATATATGATGTTTACCGAGGAAAATGAAGCTGAAGATATATGTTAAAATTAAACTGAGAATATATATGTATGTTTACGGAGGAAAAATGAAACTGTGTTTTCTTCAATGAAATGCATATAGTACAAACTTATATGAAAACTGATAACGTTTTCTAATAGGTGAATCACTGTGCCAACTCCAAGATTGCTTGAAGCAGTATGAGCATTATAAGCTTTGTTTCCTAGATATCAAATAATATTGGTTTCATGCATATAAGGAAGATGCTGCATCATCTTCAATTGTGGTAACATACTAAATGTCCTTATCCTTTTGAAATCCAAGTTCTGCACTAAAACCTAGTCATTGTGCCTTTCTCCCTTCAATGGGGTTGATATCAGCTTCATTTGTATGCAAATTAAAGTTAATCGATAATCAGTAATTTGTTCATCTCGCAACGCATGGGAGAAAGATCATGTATAATAGTTAGTCGGAGGAAAAAAACGTATACTTGTCACTGGCATAGTGAAACAATTTAGAGAGGTTTCAAAGACACTTCCAAGCGGACAGAGACAAGAATTATAATTGTAACACTTGTAAAAGAGAACAATGAGATAGTATATTTATTCGGTTTTTAGTATTTAAATACTCAGAAGTGCCTTTTGTCATGCAATATCATATCAGCTGAAAAATATAAAAAGATATCTTGCTTTATTATACAAGTAAATTAATCATTTTCTTACACAACTCAATTTTGTGAAATAACGCTAGAAAATTATAAAAGAAATCGCTATCCATCTAAAGATACAATGGCTAATTAGTTGCTTAGACTTTTTCTAAATTAACTTGATTAATACTGCAAATAAGGAATATGGAATATTTTTATATTGGTGGCAAAGGTCATCACGCATAAAAATTATGAAACATCCCTATGGGATAAATGCAATCTATTTTGATATAATCATTATTTGATATTACATTTTGCTTTCTAAATTTTTGTTCCTTGCTCAATGTGGAATAACATTGTATCCATTCAGTGATTTTAATAGTTTAATAATTAGAAACTATACTATTTTCCTTTTTTCTCTTAAGTTATGGAATCAATGTATTTAAATATTATGTTTTGGATCATTTCTTGATTATTCATCAAAATCAAATAAATTACATTAAAATTAAACCAAATAACTTATATTTTTAACAATGAAAATCTTTTTTTCAACGAAAAATAATCATAAATGTTTCATGGGTTTCTTTATCATTTTCTGGAAGACATTTAAGAATATTATTTTCCTTTTTGGTAAACATCAATTCCTGAATAATAAATTAATTAATTACATTAAATATTTCAAATTAATGTGAGTTTTTTCCCTTTTTGATGATTTTAAAGAAATTTTATAGAAATAGTTAATCTGAATAGAATCCGCTCATCGTTGTGCATTGTACATGCTACGAACAATTCTGATGATAAAAATCATTGCAAGAAGACATTCAAAGGTAACAACTACAAATTTACGATTTGGATAGGAGAAGACACGGAAAAGTCACCATCTAGCCAGACTATCAAAGCAGAAGCTTTACATACACTGATGCAATAGCCATCAAGAAAATAAGGCATTCAAGGTAACGAACCCACATTTGCTATTTGGATTGGAGAGACATGGAAAAGTCACCAACTAGACTGGCTATTCAAGGTAACAAAACAAAGCAATAACCATCAAGAAAAGAAAGGCATTCAAGGTAACAAACTATTTGGATTGGAGAAGACATGGAAAGTCAGACACAATTTAGCCACCATGTTTCTTCAATTCGGAAAGTGGAGATCGCAACGTTAATTCCAGAAAGATTCGAATCTGAACCCTTTTAAACGCTAACTGAATATAATACCACCTGACCAAAAAACCAGACGAACAAACTCGCATTGAAAAAATTTTGGATAATGTCCAAGAATAGTCAATTAATCAACCTTGTCGATTAATACTTAAGTAGAGAAACAAATCTTTTTCTCGCCAGTTTACTCATGTTCTATTTAAAATACAAAATATTATAAAATATGTATTTTTATAAAATAACCAATTAGATAAAAATTTAAACATAATAAAAAGTCTTAAAACAGAAACTCGCTTGATATGTTTCGAAGAAATTGACACAAAAAAAAACTATATATTATTTAAAATATCACTTTATTGGAAAATTTTATTTTATTTATAAGATATTTTTAATTATTTTTGTCTCACTTCACTCTCTTATAATACTCTAACTACCGCATCACAAATCTTGCTTCTTCATGCACTAATAATTTATTCGAATTCTTGTTCGAAATTCTTTTCTTTATCTCTTTGTTCCTTTCCATTTATTTCAAGGATCACTGCTTTAGACACCCACTCAGTGCTTCAGAAATGTCGCATTGGAGAGAAAATTGCGAAATACTTTAACATAAAAAGGTTCTTTTGCCCACAACACAAATGACGTGTTGTTATTTTTATTAACAAAAATGTTTTTGTTTTATACTTCACAGTGATAGTAGATTGAAAATTTTTAGCGTTAAAGACAGACGATTCTAAAAATAAACTGAAACAACTTAATTAGTAAAATTAACATCTATTTAATTAATTTTACAAAACATAATCGATAACCATTGAAAAACATTTCAATTACTCTAGAAATCTAAAGCGATTTTAGTTATTAAATTAACATGATGATCAAAATAAATATATCTCAGAATACACCTTTCAGAAAAATTATTTAGTAATGATTTTTTTTTCATTTTAATGACTTATAAATATAAAAAAGGAAATTTTAATTTAACATTGTTCTCAGTTCTTTTATACTTATCCTTGATTTTATTAGTCATTTGCATAAATAAAAGTAAAACAACCATTTTCAAATATTTAGCATGTTGATTCAGATTAGAAATTTCTATCATCAAATGTAGAAGAAATAGCAATTTATATCACAGCATACATGCCTCATTTGTAATCAGTAAAACACGAGAATATCTACCTCTTACCATTTGACATATTTAATTCCAAACAAACAGCATTCAACAATAAATAAGTAGCAATAAATAATAAATAAACAGCACTCAATAATAAATAAACAGCACTCAACATCCTCTCCCTCAAAAGTTACGACAGCACACCAATATTATTGCAAAAGCAACGAACTAAGAATACAATCCAGGTGCCTTCCAGAACATTGCAGCAAGAAGCGATATTTGAGGAGAAACTAATTCAATTAAATGCATCAAAAAAGTGAAATAAATCAATCGAAATTAAATTATTTTGTAGTAAAATCAATGAAGAAAAAATGAGAAACCGAACCTCTTCTACAGTTGGGCAAATCGAGAAAAGCTACAAATGATGATCTTGGAGATATAAGATCCAAAATAAGATAATTCCCCTCCAGCAATTTTCCGACTGGTGAGGTAAAATTCAACATCAAATAATGTATATCCACGAAAATGCATTGATACAGGGGCATTCTTATGGGTAATTTTGAAACATTGTTGTCACTTCTCTCTGTCTCTGTTGACCCATTAGCTGCAACTAACACCAAATGAACTGTGCAAAACAGACAGAAAGGCCGTGAGGTAAATACTGGCGAGGAATATAACAAAGTATTAAATTAATCACTCCATAGTTTTGCTGCTGGAAGACTGAAATCAAATTGTTCATCTTAGTGTTACAATTTTGATCTAGAGTGTGATGATTATTTACAAATAAATAATATAGCTATAGAACAAATAGGATTTAGAGTTGAAACAGTTAAACAGATATTGTGAAAAAAAGAAAACAAAAATTCGGCAGTAAAATTCTTTAAGACTTACTAACTGAAACAATGTTTATATAGGAAGAAATAAAAAGAAAACCTCTTTCAAATGTAACTGGAAACGATTTAAGAGATTAGTTGGCTAGCATCCAGTCGAGTGTGTCGTAAGGATATGAAAGCCAGATGGGCAAAGAGTATATATGTTGAAGTTAGAGATAATTAGATCATAAAAGCAAAGAAAGTGACTAAGGAAACCTAAAGCTTGTTTACAAGTACAAGTATTAATTCATTTACAGAATTTGACCATGAAAATACAACTTATTAACGGGTTTAAGTAAGGAAATATTTTTAACAAGTACCTTAGGTTGTTTCCATGATTTTGGTTGACTTAATAGCATTAACCAAACTTTTGTGCCCATATATCTTATATTTTTTTTAAACTCATTAATATTTAATTTCACTCTTTTTAAATTCTTCTGACGGAACAGATTTTAAAGACAATTTCTATATTATTGTGTTTCGCAAAACTTAAATATCATTTAAAGTTATTAACTACTTTTTAAAACAAACAACAAAACTAAATTTTGATATCAAATTCATTGCATTAATTATTTTACTAAATAACTATTAGAACTACAGTTAGTGTACATATTTTCATGTTTTATAAATCCCAATAAAAATTAAAAACGAAATCTTCAACAAATTACAAGATTTTTAAGATTAAAAAAAAGGTACAGTTAAGTAAAAAATTTATAAATCTCCCTTTTAATGTGCATTTAAATAATTTTATCCAAAGTTATAAATTTAACAATACAAAAATAAAAATAAAAAACATTTTCCTTCAAAACATCAAGCATAGAATGTATTTTTCAAGCAAAAGTATTTTTCTTTCGACATTTAGTTTTTGACTGATTGGATTCAAACAATTACTTAAGTTCTGCTTTACTTTCTTGCATATATTTTCCAAAAGCAATCTTTTCATCAATCATCATGTAAAAATCAAAATGAAAGAGCCTCAAATGTTAGATAATCGGATGATTTTAATATTTTCCAACCACAATGCTATAATTTTAAAAATGAAAATGAAGAAGTTGAAAGCAATGTTTTAATACGATGGTTAATTTTGCTATTCATTCATTTTATGCTTTTATTGAATGAATTTTCTTTTTAGAATGCCATTTAGAAAGAGTAACTGATCTTCGTTGTTTTGTTGCATCAGTTTTATATAAACATTTTTAAACTTTGTATTTACTTTTATATATATCCATATATAAACATGCTGTTATGCTATTTAATTAACGAGTTATTTCAATTGCTAATTTTACACAAGAAAATCTCCATTAAAACCTAATCTTTTTTAAGTATTTTAACGTTTTTAAAGCATATATTAAAATACTTATTAATTATTATACTTTTTATTATTATACTTATTTAAAACTTATAATATTTAACAAATGTTCTTACCAAAACTTACCAAGTCGTGCCAATAAACATATTCTACACATGAAAAGGTAACAGAAAATGAAATCAAAGAATATCGTGTTGAAAACATTATTTTTACATTGGTTAATTTTGCTGTCCATTCATTTATGCTGTCCATTCATTGAAAATGCAATCAATATTGATTGCTTTTCTTTTTAGAAATGACATTTAGAAAGTGTAACTGATATTCATTGCTTTGCTGCATCACTTTTATATAAACATCTTGTAAATTTCATATTTTATTTTAAATATTCATAAATAAATATGTTGCTATGGTATATAATTAACGAATTAATTTCTATTTTTAATTTCTAAAAGAAAGTCTTGATTAAAAACCTAATAAACTAAATATAACCCTTTTTAAATGTTTTAACTAATTTTGACAAGAAATAAAATCAAAGGTTTTTACCAAAAACTTACCAAGTCGTGGCAATAAACATATTCTACATATGAAAAGGTAACAGAGAATGAAAACAGTGAATTTCGTATTGAAAACATTTTAATCCGCTGATTAATTTTGCTGTCCATTCATTTTATGTTCATATTGATTGCAATTTCCTTTTAAAAATTCTATTTAGAAAGAATTACTTATATCCATTGCTTTACTGCATCAATTTTATATAAACCTTTTTTATATTTTATCTTTTCTTTCATATCCATAATTAAATAGGTAACTATGGTATTTAATAAACGAATTAATTTCTATTTTTAATTTCTAAAAAGAAAATTTAAAACATGTATTTTTATAACTTTTTTAAGTGTATTTATTTTACTCAAAATAAAAGTAAATGTTTTTACCAAAAAACCTATCAAGTCCGGCCAATAATCATAATCTACACATAAAAAAGTAATAGAGAAAACTTTTTTTCTTAGTAAATTGAGCTAAAGAACATATCTGGTGTTTAAAATACATTCACTTAAATTCTAAAGTTTTCATTATTATGCGTATAAAAATGAATTGAATTTCTTCACAGTCAGCCGAGGTCACAGCATAGAATACAGTATCTGCACAGAATTCAGAAACATTTGACTTTGAAAAGAATTTCCCCGTTTTGTTCTCTTTCCCTAAATAAAACAAGATCGCAAAACTGAAAGGAAAATAATAGAACAAAATTGAACAAATAGAAAAATGCTCCACGCGTTTTAAAACGTCGAGGAGAAACATCGTAGAATTAATTTAACTTTAATCTACGGGATCGGGAATTTGATTTCCAGCTTGACGTCCATCTTCCCCCAAAGAATGAAAGGAGCAACTGTCTGCTTGCAATTCATAATTTATGGCTGTTCCGTGCGATAGCTGCACTTCCTCTGGGAATACCAAGCACTTTCAAAAAGAATTCGCTTTCTCTTCTTTATTATATTTATGTCAGACAAAAATGTCAAGAGACATCATTCCGTGGTAAATGAACTTCATCAGGTTGAATCAGTTACTCATTATTACTATAACAGCATAGTTGCAAGAAAAATTCCTGCATTTTATTATTGCAAAAATCTTAAACATTGAAAAGGTTTTAATAAAAACTCTCAACTAAATAAAAATAAGATTATAGTTACATGTTTTTGGTGTCTCCTTTTTAAGGTACGAAGAAAATTTAAGAATATTCAGGGGTTCTTGTAATCATTTTATTTATTTACTTTTTAGTCATATTTCATCTACTAAAACATTTGGAAGATTTTAAATATACATGACATATAAGTTTTTTTTTTATCAAAGCTATTTTAGTCAAAAATATTTATCAAATTGGAGTATATTTTTTTTCATTGTTTACAAAATATTAAAAATTATAGTTTCTTTTTGGTTATCCGTGGTAAAAAAAGGCCACATATTCCCATTAACATAAAAATATTTTTTAAATTACTTCTTGATCAAACCAAGAAATATGAGGGTTGCATGAAAACTTGACATAGTAAAAAAAGTATTTTAACTCATATTTTTCATAGAGATTATATAATAATCAGTAAATATTATTTGTCAAACAATATAATAACCGCCCAGAGAGATTTCAGTCCCAAATTATGATTCCATCTTATATAAACATTGTTAGATTAGTAGAATCTCATTTTTGGCTCTCTATGGATCATCACAGGACCTAATTCATTCTCCAAAGTAAACTTGGATTCATCTGTAAAGAATACAGAAGCCTATTACTTTCTGGTCAGATAAAGTTCTATCTTGCCTAACGTAAAAGAATTTTTTTATTATGCCATAGGTTGAAGAGGGCATATGTTAAGATTGTCTAGCATAGAGTTCTTGATTGTGAAGCTTGTCTCCGTACTGTATAAGCAGATATTCTTATCTCTTTTACTGAATGATTTGAAATTAGCTATATCACCGTCCTTTGAGTCGAAACAGATAAAAACAATTTTCAGGAGGAATTGTAATAAATTCTCCTTGAAACAGTTTTCGCATTGCAAGTTATCAAGAGGTTTTAGACCGCATTAGGAGATATGTTAAGATATCTAGCAGCTTGTGATAACCCCATGCTTATCCATCCGATCATCCGCCATGTTGAGAAATCGGATAAATAACTTCTAGACATTGCCAACAATATCTTTGTACGAATAATTGAAGAACAGCAATGATTAATAAAAGTAAATATAAATGATAAAACTTGAGCAGTGTCCTCTAATTGCTACGTAAGTTACCAACTCTAAAAAAATAGTAGTAATTATAATTCTTTCAAAGATTCTATTAAAATTATTTATTATATATCATATGAACATTGTTAAAATTGTAAATTTCATGTAAAAGTTGAATATTTTGGCAGTAACAAAACATTTCAGCATTTGTCATTTAGCTGTTTTTGAACTGTAGTAAAGATGCTGGTTTATTGAAACTAATAATTTTTAATAGCATTCTAACTACTTTGACTTTTAAAAGAAATTTTAAAAATCTGCACTGCAAAAAAATCTGTTTGTCATTTATATCTCCTGTTAAAAAACTAAATAAAGCGTTAAAACTACCGTAGCATTTAATAATGAAATAAAGTATGGAGCCTTGAAAGAATTTTCTTTGGTTAAGGGGGTGGGAGGGGTGAAGGAAAGTTACTTTTGCACCACTACTCAAATGAATAATCACAAAATTTAGTATTCAAATCTCATATGTTAACAGAAATCTGCCTTCAAATGAACCGTTAAAAGGATTCATGCATTAATCAGTAATTCCAAAACTTACCAACCACACCATTCGCCGAACCAATTGGTGCAATTCCGAAAGAAGCACTTTTGAAATATGAAAAATTCTCCCCCTCGTGAAAAGAACAGAAAAAAAAATGAACTGAAAATAAAAATCCGTATTGAGCGCTATCAATGTTAATTTTGAGCAGACCAACCAGAAAAAAAAGTAACATCTTTTCTCGAGTGTTTCTATGCCATTACTCGTAACAGGATATGATACTTTCGATTAAAAACTTAGATATTTTTTAGGCTGTGGTAATTAAAAATAAATTAGTATATTTAATGAACTTTTTTTCAATCATTAGCAGAGTAAAAGAGGCGCACGAAGAGATGTATACAGATCGAAAGTTTGCTTATGGTGGAAAGCGTTTTAATTTTCACCATTAATTGTTTCGCCAGTGTGCTGAAAATCAATTTTCTGTGGCTATTAAATTTAAAAGAGACCTTAGACATAAGGTTTATTTTTCAAAAAAAAAGTGCCATTGTGCTTGAAAATAATATTCGCTTTCACTTAAAAGAAATCTTATTAATATTTTAATCGAATTTTAGAATAATGTACTCAGAAATTGCAATTGTAAAGGGTGCATCTCTCATTTAGTTGAGTCTCTTCTGTTTTAGAAACATTCATCACCTTGTCAGATCGATCCAAAGATGCTTAATTTCGTAAAAACGCCCCCTTTTTTTCCCTTTACTTAATCATATACTAATTAAAACAAATAGGAGAAAAAAGATTTCCTTGAAGGAGTAGTTTAAGCAATAAAGGTGTGTATGTAAAAAAAAATCCACACAACAATGAAACAAGATACTTAACCTGAAACAAAAATTGTGTTTATTAGTTTATAGATTCTACTTGTGGTTCAGTAATAACATATGTAGCTAGCTTGATTTTAAAAATGAAGATAACCAATGGCATATATGGCAGTGTGTTTAAGCATTTTGTATCAACAGTCTGTCTACCCTGGTGAAAGTCTTCTGTGTTTTCCCATACTGTAGAGATACCCCCCTACAGAGCAACTCCAACAAACTCCATTGCAAATCGGCCAACTGCTCATCGGTAGGCTGTTCACGGTATACACAAGTGACAAATGAGACTCACTGGTCTAACATACGCAGCTAGCTTGATTTTAAAAATGAAGATAATCAATGTCAAATATGGCAGTATGTAAGCTTTCATCAACAGTCAGGCTTTCTGGTGAGGATTTTCCATACAGGACAAATAACCCTAAATCAACTCCATTGCTCATCGGTGGGCTGTTCATGGTATATACAAGTAAAAAATGAGACTCTCTGATGTCTAACATACGCAGCTAGCTTGATTTTTAAAATGAAGATAATCAATGTCAAATATGGCAGTATGTAAGCATTTCATCAACAGTCAGGCTTTCCTGGTGAGGATTTTTCCATACAGGACAAATAACCCTAAATCAACTCCATTGCTCATCGTAGGGGCTGTTCATGGTATATACAAGTAAAAATGAGACTCTCTGATGTCTAACATACGCAGCTAACTTGATTTTAAAAATGAAGATAACCAATCGAAAATATGGTAGTGTGTGTAAGCATTTCGTATGAACAGTCAGGCTGCACTGGTGAGGGTTTTCTGGGTTTTCCCATACAGAACAGATAGCCCTAAACGCCCTGCGGAAAGCAACTCCATTGCTCAGCAGTGAACTGTTCATGGTATACACAAGTAAAAAATGAGACCCACTGATATATAAAAAAACAACAGAAAAAGTGTAATATGTTGTTATTTTCAAAAGTTGAGCAGTTTGATGATATCTTTCACTACTACAACACAAGATATGTTGCATTTAACGTTGCCGAAGATGCAACACTGGAAGCCTTCTACACTACGCTAAAATTTTTCTACCACAATTCCGAAAAATCGACCACAAAGTTTATATCTATTTTCACTGATGTACAACAACAAAATTAGAATATATTGTTGTTATTTTCAAAAATTGGGCCAATGGAACGGAAGATGTGTGGCTTTAAGCTTTACCTAGGATGCACCACGGAAAATCTTCAACGCTACTTTCTTATTTTAACATTGCAATTCGGAATGAAGAACCCGAACCGGCATCTATTTCCCTCCCTCCTCCTCAAACCCGAAAAAAAAAATAATTTCCAACTTATAGATTAATAAAACTCATTTCTGACAAAGACACGGAAAACGTTGATACAATACTATTCTAGTGCAACTTTTCATTGTTTACTCAGTTTGATTTATTTAGAATTATATTTATCTTATGCCTTAATTTATATTATGAACAAACTTGAGTTTTTTTTGCATTATTTTAAAAATGCAAAAAACCCATTACTAAACGCAAAGAATTTTTTTTTAAATATAAAATATCCCGTGATTGAATTTATCATGTTAAAAATTTTTAATGTATACTAAAGCTTCTAATCATAAATTGGCAAGAGCTGTGTCCTGGCTGTTACGAATTAAGGGACGCAACCTGTTTCACGCAACCTGTTTCATCATTATTGTAGGAGTGTTTTCCTGCAACAATGATAAAACAGGTTTCCGATTATTTATTATTTTCCCTAATTCCCTAGTGCAAATAAAATATAAGTTACCATCTCAAAATTATACAAAAAGGCATTTCTCTTTTTGTGAATGCAGTATATCAGGTCCCCAATGGAGCCCCATAGGTATCATTGAATCTACTGCTTACCCCCTTTCCCAAGAATTTTCATTCTGCAAAAATTAAGATTTATGAATATTTAATTTGATCAAATAACATCTAATTTCAAATTTTTCATTAAAATTCCACAACAAATAAAACTACAGAGTAATCAATAATTTATGAAAAGTTAGCTATTCCGGAGTAATTATTCTACATTTGAGAATAATTAGTCAACAAAGTACATTAGGAGTTATGAGTAATTACCAGAGTAATTAGTCTTTAATTTATATTTCAGTTAAATTAAATTACATTTAATTAAAAACTTAAAAATAAAACTAAAAAAAATTAAAAACAGTTAATCAGCCATGATCGACTCTTTAATAAAATTCATGTAATCTTAAAAGATTTTCCTTTTAAGATTTCCTTAAAGAGCCCTTTTATAGATTTTGACATCAAATCTATTTCTGGGAGAGAGGGAGATATTTCTTTATTTGCCCATTTTCTAATAGTTTTTTTTAAATCCTGAATCTAATAATTGAATGGTATCAAAACTCTTTAAAACTCTCAAACAAATTCCAAAGATTCATAGAAGTGTTTCCGGAGATCTGTACTATTTGCAATGTAATGATGGTAGCTTAAACTTCATGAAAATCATTAATAACCATTTCTAGTCAATGAACAGTTTCTAAAAACCTTAGCAAAGATCACATGTATTCAAAACATTGCTGTATTTAAGAGTTGGGCTAATATCTCTTGTATATCCCTTGCTGGGCTACTATCCCTTGTAGTATCCCTAAGTATCCCTTTGTCAATGATGTTGTTTACACAAAGCTAGGTTTGATAAAGTGCTTTCTTATTCCGACTGCACTTGCACAACTTTGAAGCAAGAAGACTTCTGGTGGATTAGTTTCTATTTTTACGCTCAACATACTGTAAGTATTGTGCAGTATTTTACAAATTATTTTGTAATTTAATTCTGTAATTTATACCTTAAAAAATATTCTTGGACATTTCATAATTATAACAGGATATTACAAGGAAATGATATTATTATGAAAAAGGAAATTATCCTTTTTCTGCTATGCAGTCATATTCAATTATTCAGTTGGAGTAAATAAAAAAATTTAAAAAATATAAAAGAAATTTTAACTTAATTCGGAAATTTAAGGGATTAAATATATAAATGCACTTCATATCAAAATATTTTAGGAGGCAGAAGATATTAGACATAATTCAGATTCATCAGTTCTATTAAAAATTACTAAATCTGTCCACTATGCACTATATTTTATAAAAATAAATGGACAACATTTTTGCTTCGTGTGTTCTACCGGTCTTTAAATTTTTTCGTCGAAGAATAGATGATGGGATGGGAAATACTGAGACGCAAACACAGTAATGATGCTGAACATAAAAACACAGAAATGACTATTTACATAAATTGACCGAAAAGACAATTGCTAACCGTAACACGTGCTTTACATCATGGATGGAGATTTGAAGGTGAAGCTGTGAGAACAGCGTCTAATCGATAAACTCAGAATTGTAATATTTAGATGGTTCTGTACTTCAGAACAAAAATGGGCAGGCTCTCCATTATCCTGGAAACACGCATACCGTTGATGAAAATCTGGCAATATATCTTTAAGAAAAATGGAGCACTTTTTCCAGAAAAAAAGAAACTGTTCGAATATGCAATTTAGTCAAGCAGCCATGGATTATCTAAAAAGTTCATGATCCATTGATGGTCTATGCCACAAATATTGGTGAAACATGAAGTACAAGCTATGAACAAAAAATATTTATAAGGAATGGATACTTATAACAATGCCCAGTGTGGGTTTACAATGATTCATGTGTATATGTATGTCTTCAGTTAAATAAACAAATGTTAATATAAGCAACTATATTGAATCATAAGTTAATATAAGCAAGACATCACAATATATCTATATAGCGATGAACAAAAATTATTTGTAGTGAATATATACCTATAACAATGCCCAGTGTGGGTTAACAACGATTCATGCTTGTACGTTTTCATTTGTGTCGAAAAATAAGCAAGACACTACAATATATGTATCTCACAATGTCTATCATACTGTTTAATGTCATATTTAAACTTCCTTTTGAGTGACAGAAGTGTGACTCAACAATAAATCATAAATTTTATAGTTCCATGCACATTTATCGTCATCCTAGGAACTAGGGAATACGGAGATACCACAGTTTTAAATATTTATGGAAAAAAGATGCATTGTAATAAATAATTCAGGAATCACTTTGAAAATTTACAGTTAAACAAGGTTTGGGTTTAGTAAATACAAATTTGACCGTAGAGGTTTATTATTTAAACTTGCCTTTAATTAATTTTAGATACAAAAGCCACTTTGTATCTAAACACACAGGATTGTTTTTCCACTTATCATAACTGTCTTGATATTTTCAAGAATTCTTCATTAGTTCTTTACAACAGCAATTCTATTGATTAATGATAATTACAGTCATATTAGTTCTGTTTGAATATCTATTATTCTTTTCAAATTTCTGAAAGCATTGTTCTGTGATGGATAAGAGAAAAAATATTTTAAAAAATTGAAAAACAAGAAATGTTTGGAAAACTCTAAGCAAATTACCTTAATCTCTAAAGCTATATTATAATCTCTAAGCTATATCTCTAAGCAAATTACATTTATTTTACAAGGTCAATTTGCGATTTGCATTGATTTCACAAAACCAATTTGCGATTTGCATTTATTTCACAATGACAATTTGCGATTTGCATTAATTTCAGAAAGCCAATTTGAGATTTGCATTGATTTCACAAAGCCAATTTGCAGCTTAACAAAAAAATTCCTTTATATTAAAAAATTAAATTTATTAGTTTTTTAGAGTATTACGAAAAAAAAAAAATGAGAAAACATTGGTAGGAAAAAATTTAATTTGTGACCACTCTATATTAAGCAAACTTTAGAAAAAAATATTTCGCTGGGATATCAGTGAATAGTTACTTAATTTATGAAATCAGTTAATTTTACTTCACTGAATATTAATTAAGCATTGAAAATTCCCATTAACCAAAGAAGTGTATATTGGGAAAGCGCAGTTAACTTTTTCGTATTTATTGGAGACCAAAACACAAGTAGAAAAATTGCCCCAGCAGAATGCCAGCGCATAGATCGATTTTCCCCCACAGTTTTATTTTTTAAGGGGCATACGTTAACAAATATGTAGAAAGAAAAAAAAATTAATTTTGTTTTAATAAGAGAGGTATAAAAAATCACTGCTGTTAATAGAGAAAAATAGAAAGAATTTTGATAGAATATGACAGGAATGATAAATGATACATATTCTTCATGTAGAAGTTGGAATCAAAAAGTATTAACATTGGAGACTTAAAAAGATGGGATGAAAAAATGAGTTTTTCTTCAGATTTGGGTTATCACACAGTCTAAAAAAAAGAGCTAACGAATGAAAATTTGAAGTTAATTGTCTAATTTGATGATTCATCACTGACAAAACATTTTAAAGAAACAGCTTAAAGAATTTGAAAACGTTACTTAGTATCAAAAATAAGTTCCTAGCTTAGATGAAATTTTGAAACGAAAAGAATTTCCGACTATAAAAAGGAAAATAAAGCAATTTAATACACTATATATTATACAATTATAAATCTCAAACATACAAACATTGAAAATATTCAACTAAAGAGCTGAAGTGTTTTACTTAGAATGATTCCATTTTTTGGGATCTGTTCAAACAAATGAGTTTCTAAAGTTGTTAATTACTTAACTTTAAATGCATGCCAGTGTCCAAAAAGATATTTTTCAATTTTTATCAATTATCTCTAAAAAACTGAATAAGATCATAATGAAATTAAATATGTTCATACGTAGATATAATACAAAAAATATCATAGTATAACAGTAATGGTACACACATATGATCATACATAAGATTGGATCAGCACTGGAAAGTCTAAAACACAGATTAAAATATCGAATAAAATATATGACCCCTTATTACAATTATACAGCTCACACACATCATGAATTCATACTAAAATCAGGCAGTTAATGTGTCTCTGTGACAGTAGGTACCACTCCTTCAACAACGTTTTTTTTTTTCAGGCCCTTAATGGTGGAAGGTGAATTGCAATTGCCCTCTCTAGAGTATTCTAAACAAACTCTATTGGACTAGAGATCTGTTACCCGGAAAATGTCCTAATTTTCTAAAATTCGCAGACCTGAAGAGTCTTATGTGGACGACATTGTAGTCCATTAAAATGAAATTAGTCCGCACAGCCCTCTTGAAAATGCAGTGGTTACACAACCTGTATTAAAAAATGGTGTCCTGTGCGCCCATCTAACACGAACCCTATCTAAATCACCAAACCTCCACTGCCATCATGGTGCCTTTTTCAGATGTTGGATGACAAGTAGCAGGTCTCGAAATGGTTAAGTAGTTACTCTCAATAGTTAGGTTGAACAGGAACTCACCAGAAAAATAGAATGGTCTCCCACTGATCTTACATCCATAGTCCATGTTCTCTGTGTTATGCTAAATGGACTCTCCTGAACAGAATAGTGAATTTTATTCAAATAGTATATCTTCTTGTCAAAAAAAAACTCTGTCAAGAACCTTCTGGAAACAGTATCCTTTGAAATTCATGGACCAGTGGCCCTATGAAGTTAATGAGAAAGCAGAGAAATATTTGAACTAGACTCACATCTCGATATAATTGGCAAATATCGATCTTCATTGGTCGTTGAGCGCCCATGAACAGATTTTCTTTCAATTTATTTAGTTTCTTTAAATGTTTCTATAAGTTTAATTCTCTTCTAGGCTTCAGAATATAGTCTTTAGCAATCTGCGCTTGAGACTTACCTGCTTTCAATCTCCCTCACTATTTCCAACCTTATCCCATCATTCAAACTTTGTTGGTTAATCCTTTTAAATGTTTACTTTTAAATTTCACTCAATTTGACAGAAAAACACAACAAAATCGATATTTTTACAGAAATATTGAGTTGTTTGGGCTAATATGTGAGCTCGCATTACCATGATGAAGAATAATCCTGATTTGCTGGAGTTTTTTCTTCTTTTTCATATTTCTTCAAAGATTTCTGGAAAGCAAATGCTTCTGTATAATTAATAATTGATCACTTTACGTTTCTGTAGTGGTACTGAAGCTGCATGTCCTTTTACCCAAAGAAATAAGGGATAGTTTGCTTCGAAGTGCTTCTTGCACGAACAATTTTTGTTGAGTTTGATTCACCTTGGTAGTCGATTACTCTTTATTTTCGGGATCATACGCATAGACAAAAGATTGTTGAACACATCTTTTAACGCACTACGATTATATCTTTGAAGCATTTCTTTTCGCAAATCAACAGGAGCTGTTTTTGAACGATTGTCAAATTATGTGGAATCCCACATGAACAAATCTTTTCACATCGAAATATTCATGTAAACATTTTTTGTAAGCTCGTCAAACTTATGCCTAAAAACGCTTCAATCTTACAGTATGTCACATGACGATCCTGCATGCATTATCAGTTCACGCACAAAACATTGATGTTTTTTAGCACAACAACCAATTTTGGACGACCTTCTTTAGCTTCATACCTGAGCGAATGATGGCAATGATTAAATTCATTGAATCAGGAAATAGTACAGTTGTTTTATATGGTGCATCATCGCCAAAAACTGAAAAGAGTTTATCTATGCACTGTTGTTCAAATAATCCCCGTCGAAAGTGATAGTACATCCCGGCAAAAAATGTTAAATTTTCCTTTTTGATTGACATGAAATTTTCAAGTTGCTGTAAACAACAAAAATAACGTCCCTATGACAAAACGTTCTGAATAGGTAAAGGTCAAAAATGTCAAACTTTACGATGGATATGTCAGATGATGCCCCGCAACAGTAGCATAGCCTGTTCCGGATGCATAAATAGTAACCCTCGTAAAAGTTTAACGGAATAAAAAATTGTCTAGACATTTTGATCAAAATCCTTCAAGAAAATATTGTTAGTTTGGGTTCAGAATAAATTTTTAAAAATTTTGTCAAGAAACGGTTCCCAAGCGTTCTGCGAAGAATAATATGATCTGGTTGTTTTATACTAAAAATGCTTTGATATTTTTTCTCAGTCGATGGACATTAAAACCATAGAATATTTGTGATATTCACTTGAAGCGACATTGCAAAAACATGAAGTATCAAGCAATAATCACTTAAAAAATTAATCCTATGAGAAGAATGGCATAAAATACCAAAAACAATTTTGTCATGTCGAACGACACATGGTAGACACGAGACTCCTACTATTGTACAGGATAAAAATTATATAACTATGTAGTAAATAATAATCTCAATTTTTGGAAGAAAAAAATGTTCAGCTTTTTTGAAACTTTTTAACAAATTTTATTTTGAATTTGAAAGAATAACACTTTTATATCATTGACATAAATATATTCTTTTTCTCGTGTGTAAAAAGAAGGACAAAATATCGTCATTTATTTTAGAAATATATATATTATATATATTTCTAAAATAAATGGCAATATTTAGTACTTGTTTTAGAAATTGGCTTTACGTAAAAACTCATCGTGTATGTACAATTTTTGAAGTATTTGATAATCAACTTATATGGTTCATTATACCTTTTGCATTACATTTTTAAAAAAATATTGCTTTCAATTCCTAAAGCATCTTAAATTTAAGTCACATAAGCTTATTACTTCATATAAGTATTTCATGAATGTTTTCGATTAAAAAAGATACTTTATTTATCTTTTTTAATCTATTGTGTTAAATAAAGTATTTTTTTTATTCTTGTCCAATGTTTTTTTTTTTTAATATACGTATTCTCAAAAAATATATCTCACTCATAGCAATTAAATATTTGATGTAGGAGAATAAATTTAATTCAGGAATATTCTGATATAGTTTTTTGTTTCAATTAAATAAAACCATGATAATTCTCCGAAAATAAAGGTATTATTAAAAATTATTATTCAAATAAATAAAAATTTTTATTTTAATTTTTATTAAAAATAAAATTTATAATTTATTTTTAATTTTTTAGTTTTATTTTATTAAAATTATATTTTTTTAAATTAATTATTCTATCACAATAAATAAAAAAATATTGAATAATTGTGTATTAATGTACTCATTAGATCTTTACAATTTTACAAATTTTGGTATATTACTTACTATCTGAGTAATGCAAGAATCTGTCAGATCAAAATTTTAATAAAACTAATTTTCGGCTGTGCAGTAAATTAATTTTTAAGAGCTTTGTATTCTTATAGTACAGTTATTAAATTTTCTACATTGCTTTTTTAATTTATGTAACAAACTTCGAATCAGCACGCATCGGCAAAGAAACTCTTGGCATATAGAATTTTATAGAAAAATTTAAAAAGGAAGCTATTTCAATTTTTCATATCCATTTCGCCAAAATAAAGGAACATGATTCAACTGTAAAAGTAGTTTGGATTCAACTGCAAAGTATGTTGGAATATATATAAAAAGTTTTTCTAATTTAGGTTTGTTTCCCTACATCTATTATTTTTCAAGATCCAGTTGTATAATTTAACAAATTACTAAGCCCTGTTTTTTTTATAAAAATTGGAAAGGAATGTTGTAGACTACCTAATTGAATAGCATAAAATTACTTTGAGAATAGCATTACCAGATTATTAGGTTTGAGGTAATTTTGGTAATATTGATTACATGCAGAAAGATTATAAAAAACACTTTCTCGATATATGAACCACTAGCTATTTTATTGTTCACAGAAATTGAACAAAATTTTGGTTTAAGGTATTTTAAGGTATGTTCTCAAGAATAGTATGAAAACTAAAAGTTAAACTTTAACAGTTACAATTTCAGTGACAACGTTTCGAATATTTAAAATGACAACACTTTCCTTTTTTTTTTTGGAAATGTGATCCTTGAAGTAAAAAGTATATAAATAGTATTGGAACGGTACCTGCAGCACGAAAATTGTCGGCGCTAGATAGACTAAGAAGAAAAGCCAAAACAACTGTGGCACTCGCCAGACTGCAAAATACCAACTGTAGGCTCTGATCCCAGCCTATTGAAATTCCCTCGAAACGAGAAGGGAAAAAAGGTATGCAGATTTCCTGGTTCAGTGTTAGACACCGTCATGACTGACGTTGTTACACTAGGTGACAGAAAAGGCACTGTGAAATGTTTATGCGTATCTTGCTTTCTTGCACCCAGAACGACATGCCGTTAACAGGAAAAAAAACCAGGGAAATTGTTACTTGATGGACAGAATTTCGCAGTGGTATTTAGTGTCTACCGCAGAAACCATGGGCCTTGCCGGGACCTGTGTTTTCAACATCTGTACGGGATTTTATAGGCAACTTTGAAGAAACTGGTTGCACATGCAATGCCTGGTCGACCTTCTGTTCTTGTCGAGACTGCTACAGAAGTCCATGAGACAATAAGCGAAGTTCGTCTTGCAAGTGCACGCGGTGTTTTTACGCGTTCTTCAGTTACCAAATTCTTGTGTCCGTAAGATTCTTCCTTTGTTCTCCACATGTTTCCGTATAAGTCCCAAAATGTCCAGATGTGGCAAGCGGATGATAACCAACTGCGGATAGATTTTCCGAATGAATTCCTCGTTTGATATGACGACAATAATATTTGGCCTTTAAGCATTCTGTGGACAGACGAAGCCCATTTCTCGTTGGCTGGTAAATTTAATTCGAAGAACTGCGTGCATTGGGGAGAGGATAATCCCCAAGCGGCGGCTGTACTTCCGTTACAAGAAGAAAAAGAGTCTTCTGGTACTGCGTAATAAGCACCTTCATCCTCGACCCCTACTTTTTGAAGAGATTACTACCGAAGGTATACAAACGTGTGCTGTAACGAAGTATGAAGAATGGCACAAAATTTGTTGCATTAGAATGATTAAAATTGAAGCTTATTCACAATTTTAAGAGTCACGGATAAGTAGATATTATAATGAGTATTATAATTATATTTTGAGAATAAAAAGTAATCCTCATAAAATAATTTTCAGTCAAAAGGAAAAAATTGCTGATCACAAGTAACAAAGATAAATCTCTTGCAGAAAGAGTTGTGATGAGAAATCCTATTAAAGATTAAGTTTCTCTCCAGATTAAAGGGTCGAAAATCGCCCTTCCAAAGTCAACGAAAAAGAAAAAATAAAATTGCCATCTCCTATTGATTAATTATAAAAAAAATTTCATTCTCAAAAGAATTTCCATATACTCATAATGACAGCTATTGTAAAGATGCAGTCAGATTTAGATTTTAGATTTGAATTGGTTTAACTAGTTCATCCATAGGATTGTGCTAATTTTTAAATAGATCATCAAGCAAGTTGATGACTAAATCATACTCAAATTATTTAGTCATTGACAGCAATTTTGTTTCACCTCTTTGGATTACCTCCTCCCTCCTTACAATACACAAATACTTTTCTTAAAACTTCTCCACACCATCAAGGTATATTATCTTCAGGTGCTCCATGTAAGGGGACCAAAATATACTTAAATATCCATTATCAGAAAAATTGGTAATGGAATGAGCTAGTAGATAGCTAGTTGTATTTCTGAACATTGTCATCTCTGTTCTAAACCAGCCAAATGATTCAGATACGAAACGATTTTTCTTATGTTGGAATGATTATAATAAATTTGAAGGCCAGAAAACTTCCTATTGCCCTTCAGGATGATGGAATAATTTATGAACTCTCCGACTAGACGTCTTCTCCGAAGATCAGCGCTCCTGATGGACAGTTGGCTAATGTTGTGGCCGTTGGTACCACAGGCTTCAGGTTTGAATCTATGACACATAGTTGTTTGTGAGTGGTTCGGAATCCACGTTAAACGATAGGACCCAGTCTAATTATCCCAAAGTGTGCAAACACATGACAGTAAAGCGATAAACCAAATTACTCTCTGAAGATTCTCGTCCGAAATTACAATATGCCATAATATCTCATCTCATTTGAAGCAATGGCAAGTCTCCTTTCTTGATTAATATGATTCCAATGAATAAAGCTTCATTGATAAATGAACCTGATCCGATTTAAATCAGAAGGTTAAGCAACACAAAAATATCGATGACCATTTCAAACACAGTAACAAAATAAGGCAAAGTATTTAATATACATATATTTGAGATATCCTTAAAATTTTCAATTAATAAATTCAATATAGGGAATCTCAGAAAGTCTCGTGAAAGTAAAGGAAAACCGTTTCTAAGCTACAAGTATGATTACGATGCATGCTTCAAAACAAACACAACTCTTTCCTATATGCTTAATATCGAAAAGTCAAAAGAGCTCTGAAATTTTGAAACAAAAATCGATGCTGTCGCACAGAATGTGGAAGCTCCAAAGACCATCTATTTAATAAGATAAGCTCCCGAGAACGATTTCTTTTCCACTCATGCGTATTTTGGCATGAATCGCATATTTGTCTGATTATGGGATGTTTTCAATCGAGCCATCAGCATTTGCAATGCAAATGACCTTTTTCTGTCGAGTGCGCTTTCAGCTGCGCATCGTTGAATCGAGTTTTAGTATTCATTTGATCTCTGGTGTTTTACATATCGTTCGGGAGAATCGTCGTTTTGTGAGATAATGAGATCCAGCTCACACATCTATTACTTAAAAATGGTTCAATTAAAAGTAATTACTTTTGATTAACGCCAAAGGCTGAGAGAATTCGCCATTTCAAAACAACTTCAAATTAACCGATTCCATTTGGATTAGAGGGACTGTCTATCCGATTCAGAAAAGATTCAACAATTCCACACACTGAAGGGGACTGAGTAGAAAAATAAAAGTTAGGATTCAGATTCAAATTTCTGAAAGAAAATTTCAAATATATAAAAACTTTCCTCTTATCTATTTCATTAGTTTAACAGGTGAAGCAGACTTTTCAATTTTGTTCAAAACTATTAATGCAATTCAAAACGGCGAATCATATAACCACAATCAGTCTTTTGAGTCATTTTTTTAAAATAATATTAGCATTGACCTCTACACTGACCTTGATATTTACTATGATGCAACTCGAACATGTTGAATCTTTGGTAACATTTTTTATTCTGTTATCATATTAAAAAATAAAATTAATATTTTTGTAACGATTTTTGTTTTCAATGAAAGATTTAGCAAGAAACATAATTCAGCTTTAGTTTAATATAGAAATGTAAGCATTTAAATATTATTGATTGAAACGTCTTCAGTTATAGCTCAAGAGAAAATTAATGCTGTAATTGAAAGTCCTTTTATCATACTAAACCTTAAAGTCAAAAAAAAGGACTGCCGGGATCGTAATGTGTATCAAAGATACCATATTCATTAGTAAAAATACATCACACGTGTAACGTCTCGGCCTATATTAGACCTATAACGGCTTCAATAAGAGGGCCACTATCAGGTTAATGGGAACACTTTAATTTTTATTTACAAACATTATATATATATATATACAGAACTCTGGGTTAATACAAATTATTATTTACAAAAGAAATGAAAATTAAAGATTTAAATTTGATTTACATGCAAAGTTTACTCCAAGGACGGAGATTTTCAGAGTTCTCGAGTCTATGAAGAATCTAATGCATTCGGTCTGCGGCACACCTTAATTATCACACTTTGTAAACAGGCGGAATCTCTGGTCTATTCAATCACTTCATAGAAAAAGGGAAAAACAGCATTTCTTGTCGACTCATTGCAGAACACCCCTCTTTTTCTCTTCTCCATAAGCCTTTCTTTAAGAAAATCCGTCAAGACGGGGGGCAGCTTCCCTCATTTCTCTCTGGAGTGGACACTTCCTCAACCCATGGTTTATTACCAATCATCATGCGACAACTCATCACTTGTCCATCTGTAATTGTTTCGACCTGTAAAGGTCGAACAGATAATCGTTAATTTCATGACACATTATCTGATGTCAGATTTGAGTGACAAGTTATTCTCATTAGTACAAAACACTAATTACATGTGATATAAATATGCACGATGCTGCTTATCTGCTTTCAGATATGAGTGGTAGGTTTTCATTATGCTCTTGTTAAAGAAGATACATTACTTTCCCTAGGAACAGAAATACTATATCTCTTCTAATGGAAAAAATGCTACATGTATTACAATTTATGTCGTTAAGTGCGGTGGGATGGCCAGGAGCGTTATCCAATAACGTTATTGCGTTATTCAATATAATAATAAAACGTACAATATAATATAATATAATAATATAACGTTATTATTGCGTTAATAATAAAAAAAATTTTTAAAACTGAATTATTTGAAAAATACTATTTTATTTATATTTACTGGAATTTTGAAAAATACCGTTTGAAATACCGTTGAAAAATTGAAAAATACCGTTGAAAAATTGTTTAGAACCCATGCCTTTTTGTTGGATTACCAAATTAATGGAACGGATTTAGTCATAGCTTTTAAGACTTTTCGTTTATTGTTTGATAAAAGCACATTGCATTTAATTTGAAATAATCTTTGGCATTACCTCTAAGTGATTGTAAAGCACCTTTGGTAACTGTATAATGGAGTGGGGTTGGTTTTTATATTTATGGCTTTTTTTTAAAAGGATTATTTTCTTCCTAAATATACTAGTAAATATATGTACTAAAATATATTTTGATATTTTGCCTTCTCAGTTATTTAAACATTTCTTCGAGTTCTTTTACTGTGATTTCTTTGGACATACTTTTTTTAATGGTATTTGATTTCACTAACTCCCAAATGTTTTCTTATCAACATCTTCAGAATCAGAAGCAAGTCAATGTCATGAAAACTTCGTTGACGGACTTCAAAAAATCGTTAAAATTATTTGCAGATTCATTCATAAGATTCTTCCAGGCTGCTCCTGTACAGCTGGTTGTCTATTCTTCCCAAACTCTTGAATATTCATAATTGCTTGTTTAATATCGTATTTTTATCAAAGTTCTCCTAACTAATTTGATTAGAAAGTCTCCAGTTATAGCAGGAATTGCTTAAGCGAAAGTTCTTCTATCTTAATAAACCTTAAAAGTATTACTGCCCGGTTCGAAGTTATATCAAATGTGTCATATTTAATGGTAAAAATGCATTTTTAAAAATGCACAATATAATTTATGTCATTAGTTGTGGTGTGACAGCAAGGGACATTATCCAATAGAAAAAGAATTTTTAAAGCTAAATTATTTTCCTTCGGGTGTTTTAAAAAATATCACAATGAAATGAAAAAAATATCACAATGAAATGCTATACTTCTTCAATCAGTTGTTTAGAACCCATGCTTTTTTATTGGATTTCCAAATTAATGGAAGGCATTTTGTCACTTTTCATTTATTGTTTGATAGTAAAAGCACATTGCCTTTAATTTGAAATCATCTTTGACATTACCTATCAGATCTAAGTGAATGTAAACCAATATACTATACACATAATATACATTTTAATTAAAATAATAAATATTATATAACATAATTTTTCAATGATTTTTAAATTTTTATTAAAGATTAAAACAGATAAAGTTATCTAGTCTTAGTTAAAAAATGTAAGCATTATTTATTAGAAAATTGTTTATTCCATATTTTTTTATTTTATTACAGACTAGACGATCAAATCCTTTGTAAATTACGCACTAGGTAGGAAAAATAACTTAAGCTTTGTAAATAACGTAGATCAAGATCTCTACTAACACAATTTTTTATTTCTACAATATTTATTGCTGTAAACATGTTTCCTTTCAAAATTGTGCTAAATAAATTAATTATTCACAAGCCTGTTTGATCAACATATATTTATGAAGCATATTTAGGCATCAATATCAAAAAATCGATAAATTAAAATTGTTTGGCTAATTACTTTGGTGTTTGGTTACTATAAAAACCGAACCAAATAGTAAAACATTTACTACATTAATATATCACGCATTAATATCTGTATTTTATTCTTTTTTAAAAGAAAAAAATTATTAAAAATTATTAGAAATTATTTTTATTTTTTATTATCTATAAAAAATAAATATTTATCAGCTATATATTTTTCGAGATTTTTTTGGTGCAGGCTGCTGTTTACATATGCCCGTGTATCTGATTTAAAATTTTATTATTCGTTCCTTTGCTTCTAAGTTAATAGCATAGAAAATTAATAGAATTTTAATAGAATAATAGCATAGAATTTTATTATTCGCGTATTTGTTCAAGAATAGCATAGAATTTTATTATTCGCGTATTTGTTCAAGAATAGAATAGAAAAATATTTTTAAACTCTAGGAAAGATGGGTTAAGAATTAAATCTTAACCCATCCTGCCTAAGTTGAGCTATTTTTCTATTCTATACTACACCATTCTTTGGACTGATGCATGAAAAATATTGAGAGAGAGAGAGAATATTTATAGAGTTGAGCAAGTATTTTTCTATTCTATACTACACCATTCTTTGGACTGATGCATGAAAAATATTGAGAGAGAGAGAATATATATAGAGTTGAGCAAATATTTTCTATTCTATACTACACCATTCTTTGGACTGATGCATGAAAATATTGAGAGAGAGAGAGATATATATAGAGTTGAGCAAGTATTTTTCTATTCTATACTACACCATTCTTTGGACTGATGCATGAAAAATATTGAGAGAGAGAGAGAATATATAGAGAGTTGAGCAAGTATTTTTCTATTCTATACTACACCATTCTTTGGACTGATGCATGAAAAATATTGAGAGAGAGAGATATATATAGAGTTGAGCAAGTATTTTTCTATTCTATACTACACCATTCTTTGGACTGATGCATGAAAAATATTGAGAGAGAGAGAATATATATAGAGTTGAGCAAGTATTTTCTATTCTATACTACACCATTCTTTGGACTGATGCATGAAAAATATTGAGAGAGAGAGAGAATATATATAGAGCTGAGCATTTTTCTATTCTATACTACACCATTCTTTGGACTGATGCATGAAAAATATTGAGAGAGAGAATATATATAGAGTTGAGCAAGTATTTTTCTATTCTATACTACACCATTCTTTGGACTGATGCATGAAAAATATTGAGAGAGAGAGAGAATATATATAGAGTTGAGCAAGTATTTTTCTATTCTATACTACACCATTCTTTGGACTGATGCATGAAAAATATTGAGAGAGAGAGAGATATATATAGAGTTGAGCAAGTATTTTTCTATTCTATACTACACCATTCTTTGGACTGATGCATGAAAAATATTGAGAGAGAGAGAGAATATATAGAGAGTTGAGCAAGTATTTTTCTATTCTATACTACACCATTCTTTGGACTGATGCATGAAAAATATTGAGAGAGAGAGAAATATATATAGAGTTGAGCAAGTATTTTTCTATTCTATACTACACCATTCTTTGGACTGATGCATGAAAAATATTGAGAGAGAGAGAATATATATAGAGTTGAGCAAGTATTTTTCTATTCTATACTACACCATTCTTTGGACTGATGCATGAAAAATATTGAGAGAGAGAGAGAATATATATAGAGCTGAGCATTTTTCTATTCTATACTACACCATTCTTTGGACTGATGCATGAAAAATATTGAGAGAGAGAGAGATATATATAGAGTTGAGCAAGTATTTTTCTATTCTTACTCACCATTCTTTGGACTGATGCATGAAAAATATTGAGAGAGAGAGAGAATATATATAGAGTTGAGCAAGTATTTTTCTATTCTATACTACACCATTCTTTGGACTGATGCATGAAAATATAGAGAGAGAGAGAATATATATAGAGTTGAGCAAGTATTTTTCTATTCTATACTACACCATTCTTTGGACTGATGCATGAAAAGTATTGAGAGAGAGAGAATATATATATAGAGTTGAGCAAGTATTTTTCTATTCTATACTACACCATTCTTTGGATGAATGAAAAATAAACAATTTAATACAAAAATCACTTTATATCTTTTTCCTTTGCTTCTAAGTTAATGGCATAGAAAAATATTTTTCCAACTCTAGGAAAATAATCTTTAGTATCTTCTTCTAATTAAATAATTGAGAATAGCATAGAAAAATATTTTTCCAACTCTAGGAAAATAATCTTTCTAATCTTCTTCTAATTAAATAATTGAGAATAGCATAGAAAAATATTTTCCAACTCTAGGAAAATAATCTTTCTAATCTTCTTCTAATAAAATAATCCCTTTAAATCATAACCCATACTCCCTAGAGTTGAACAAGTACTTTTCTATACTATACTACATCATTCTTTGAACTGATGCTTGAAAAATAAACAATTTTATACAAAAGTTCCTTTATATCTTTATCTCCAAATATTAATAATTAAAAGATTTAAAATAGTATTTGTTTTATGATTTTTGATAATTGTTGTTAACTCATCATAAGTATTTTCTATACTATATTGCACTATTTTTCGGATTGGTGCATTAAAAATAAACAATTTTATATAAAAGTCCTTTATATCTTTATCTCAAATTATTAATAATTAAAAGATTTTGTTTTTATAATTTTTGATAATTGTTGTAATCAGTAAGTTATAAAAGAAAAATAGACAGAAAAAAAGTACTCCAATCAAATCACAAGTCGAAAAAGGCATCTGTAGTGAATTTTAATATTTTTTCTACAGAAAAAAATGTATTTACAATCAATTTCGTATGTTTCGATAACGGAATCTGCTTCTAAGTTAATAGCATGAAGAATTTTCATAGAAAAATATTTTTCCAATTCTAGGGAAGTTGGGTTAAGATTTAAATTTTAACCCATCCTCCCTAGAGTTGATCAAGTATTTTTCTATACTATACAACACCATTCTTTGGACCGATGCATAAAAAAAAAAATAAACAATTTTGTACAAAAATCTCTTTATATATTTTCAAATTATTAATAATTAAAAGATTTTAAGTAGTAATTGTTTTTTTACGATTTTTGATAACAGTTGTAATCATCACGTTGTAGAAAAAAAATAGAAAAAAAGTACTCTGTAGTGAAAAGGCATCTGTAGTGAATTTTCAATAATATTTTTTTCTACAGAAAAAAAAAGTATTTACAATCAATTTCGTATGTTTCGATAACGGAATCTGGCAAAATAATCCAGAGTTTTAAAAATTCTCTTTCTAAAATATCTGGAATCAAGCAGCTGCTGTTAGCGTTCTCAATTTTCAAGCTACGCGAGGTTTATCGCTTGATTTACAATTCTATTTGAAACGTTCGAAAATCATTTGGTGTTTTTATTCTTTCACCCACTACATTCCACAGTATTGGAAGAAACATTCTTTCTCGACGAATGTTACCAAAACTAAACGTTATTTTTCAATACGCATTGACTGAGGAAAGGAATTGTCCCTTTCATCGATCTGCTCTTAAGCGTTTCTTTTTCACTCTAAAACGAATGAAACTACAATAAACACATAACTTATCATTTAAATTTATATGAAATAAACATATTTTTCGTATATCAATATATATTCTATGCCTTTCTCCTATCAAATTTATACCATTCGAATCAATCTGTTTAATTGACAAAAAGAATAACTTCATTATAAAAGCAAATTACAATTTTTACAGTTATTTGAATCAATCTGTTTAATTGACAAAAACAGATTGATTCAATCAGATGTTTTACAGTCGGAAAAATTTCTATGAGATACCAAATACTATATTTTTTTATATACCAAATTCAATATTTTGAGAAAATTGTGTTTCTAATATGTTACTGAGTTCAAGCATTCACACTTGCTGGGCTACCCAGAATACGGAACCATGAATAAAGAAAACTGTCAAAACTATATTTAGTACTCCTGGGGTACTAAGATGAAAATATTGAAATCAGAATCACAGTTCTATTCGACTTGTAGAATGAAAAAAAAAAAAAAAATTATTAGTTTGTGTAGCTGACAACCTCTTCTAAGTGTTTTCATGGATGTTTGTTAGTGATTCGGAATCCATGTTAAACTGTAGATCCCTGTCTGTGTGACAAAATGACCGTAGAGCGCCAAACTAAACCTCTAAGCGTTTCGTCATTGAGCGAAAGAGGCTTTGGATTTTTATTTCGGGTGTGTAAATCCATGTTTCCACACTTCTTAAGTTCATTTTATACAGCAGCAGGTGTTCAGTAAATGTACCTATCTTTGAACGAGGATAAACCAGACGTATTCTATGGGAAACAAATCCGATACAAAAAGGGAAACCTGATAAAAGTTGGAGAATTGTGGAAAATTGTGTTCGGCTTACGGTTTTACATAATTCTTTTGAAAATCAGTTTTAAGCGAACTCTGAAAATAAGGCAGGGCAATAGACTGCAAAACTTCAGACATGCATATATAAATGTTAAATGTTTCAAAATTTCGAACTAGGGTTGTGTGGAAGTAGACCTAATGGCATTCCCATATCATAACACCAGGTGATGGACAAAAATGATAATGCATAAAGAAAGTCATACGTCTGTCAATGTAGTGGCGCCAAACTAGAAAGCGACCCTCATGATAAATAGAATCTTCATTCGTCTTGAAAGATAATGCCGTGTCCCTTGTTTGTTCATATATGGAGTTCTATGCGTCAATACATAGTAGAGATTTATAAGGGGTAATAAAAGATAGTCGCAGTAATGGAAGTCTTGAAATAATCCTCGTTGTTGCAAAAGATGTCAAATGCTGATTGGTGTCATAAGATGTTATACAATATACTCTTATTCTTAAGCTGGAATTACTGATGTTACAGTTTGATCCATAATGAGCCATGCATCGTGATCGTTCGGTGGTGTGATGAGACTGTTCGAAACTTCTTTTTCGTTCTCTACAGTAACGGCAAAGGCACTACTATTCGCAGCAGTTACTATTAGACTTGTGCCAATATTAACATAAATTTTAATTTTACTACGTTGGCGAAAATTAGAGGTCTACTCCTATAACTAAGGGGAATTAACGGTTACTTTTAGCAGCAGTACTCAACCTCGACGCTAGAGGGCGTTATGAGTATCATGAATTTTAACGCCATTTGATTCCAGTCTTCGGATAGAAAAGGTTTATATTAGCAGTTGATCTCAGAAGTTATTTAACAGTGCATCACAGATTCGGCGCTAGGTGGAGTTAGCAGTAGCACGAATTTTAGAGCTGGTTGATTCAAATCTTCGGATAGAAAAGTTTTTGTATTAGTAGTTATTTTTAACGCCTGTAAAAAATTAAAATTTTTGAACAAGGAAAGGTTGATTAACATATCACCAAGGGTTGCGTTAAATTTAACTCCAGTTAAATTCAACTCTCGCAATCACGGTTGCGTTATTTTTCTAACTCCACATAAACTTAGCACATTTAAAATTTAAAGCAGTCTTATTGAACATTTATATCGCTTGACAATTATTATTTATTAGTAAATTATGTTGCTAATAAATTTTTAATTTCATTATTTTAAATTGCTTTGGCGTGATAAAATTATAGATGCATATTACAGTGTAAATTTTGTAAATAAGATTGCTCAGATCGTTTTAAGATATAATAGGTTCCACTGGTACATTTAAGATATATTATATAATACACATACTTTCTCTTAGTACTAATTTAATTTTATTAAATGTTTTTTATCAGCAAAACTCGTCTTTGTAAAGAATGTTGGTTAAACCCAGCATTGATGAGGCTTCTTTGTTTGTATTATATTAAGAAATACTTTACAAAAAAATTTCTTCTAAAAGATTATCCTTTTTAACCGAGAATATATTTAATAGATGGATCAACAGATTATCAATGCATCAACACATCAAATTTTTATGCATAAATTTATGATTGCCAACTTTTCAGAAATGCATTTAAGAAAAAGTTATTAATATTTAAGTATGAAAAAAATCATATATTAAAAAACCATATTTGTTCCAGTAATCTTTTTTAAATAACAGTATTTCGTTTATTTGTTTCAGTAATCTTTTCTATAATATTTAATAAATCTTTTATTTTATTTAATTAATCAACTTATTCATTCTTATTAAAAATTACTAACAACAAATCATTTCTAAAAATAATATATCTTTTAATTTAAAGTTTCAAGAAAGAAACTTAATCAAAAAGCACTTTTAAATTATTTTAGTCCAGTATATTGAATCAGAAATTTTAATTTTTAGCAGATGAAAAGAAATATTTAGTGCAATTGTTGGAGTCAGAAAATGTAATACAAAAACGTAACATTTCTTTGGTAGTTCTCCCAATAAATATATTCTTTGTAACAATTCAAATTAATGAGGTTGGTTGCATAGTATCCCTGTACTCAACTTAACAGCACAATAAAAATTTAAGGGTTAAAATTAACCGTTAATATATATTAGCATTAAATGTTAACTCTGTTAAAAGTTAATGAAAAATTGCAGTTTTCCCATTTCTAGTTATTATATTCTGAACGACAGACTTGTATTGGATGTACTTTTATATTAAGAGTAATCCTGCTTGAACAATGCATATTCTTATAATACTTTTTATATGAATTAATTAAATTCTATGAAACTTCCCTTAAGTAAAAAACAGTGTTTATATTTACTTAATAAATAAACAGTAATAACCTTTTTTTACCATACAAAATATTGAAACAGCAAGCAGAACAAATATTTAGAACGGAACTATCCAAACAAAATTTTGCATCTTAAAATTCAATCAAAAGAATTCATAAAAATCATTTAATATTTTGTAAAAAAGCGATTGTTGGTACTAGCCTATTACCGTTTTGGTCGAGCCTGGTGAAAAATGTTTTTCATTCTTCAAAAATAGTAATTTAAAATTTCTGTTTGCAAAGAAAATGGACGTTTCAATTTTTATATATCAAAAACTTAACTAAAAGTATTCAAATGAATTGTTTACTGTTAGATGTGTGGGAGAAACTCTATTGTAGTTGTTTGTTATGGGACATTTTCTTGTTAAAAATAATAAAAGTCATCTTTAATTTTCAACTTCAATACACTTTCAAACGCATTATCTCTCAAAATAATTCGCATATACTTTGGAATATTTAAAATATTCTCGTTTTAAAGACATTTTACGAGTGCCACTAGAGTACTTTAGGATTTAATAGCATTTTATATTTTTCAACCAACGCGTTTGTTACTATCAAGTCCAAACAGTCAAAATTTACATTCACCGATATGCAGTACTTTCTCCCTAAATTTTTTTTTTTAAATATATTATTTTGTAAAGTAAAAGCAATTATTTTTAAATCTGTATGATTTTTTTTCTTGCATTCATAAATTTTTTTGTATAAATTCTAGCTCTTTATATAACTCTTAATTTTTGTTCACGTGTTACATGAACATTTGAACATGATATAAAGTCTTTTGCTATTCCCATACTACCAATAAAAGGTATTGTATAACTAATCTTTCCATTTTTCTGTGTTCTCTTGATGCTAAGAGCTTTTGGTCTTTCTGTCATTTTCCTCATTATTGTTTGATTTTTATTTATTTATGACGTAATAAACAGTTCATAAATTTAATCTAAAAGTTTTTGCAATTTCAAAATAATTCTAATCCTTATTTTTAAATTCGCAGTTCTCTAGCATGTAATTAATGGGCATCCCATTCTCGTTTCAAGATTTAATCAAAACATCAAATTTATGACTGAAAAGGTTCAAAGTTAATTAGAAATGATAAAAAAAGCCAGAAAAATTTTATTTATTTTTCGTGTTTAATTTTAATAATTGTTTTTAAATTTCTACTATTATTCATGATTTTTTTTAAATACATTTTTCCTTGAATATTTTGCTAATCGTTGCATTTACATAATATAAACAATACTATATTATTTTTTATTGAATAAGCATAAATAAAATATTTTCTAGAAAAATTCGGTTATTTTTAATTCATACACAAAAAAAAAATCGTTCAAAGTAAACATCTCAATATTGTTTATCTGATTGGAGTAAAAAAAAGCAGATAGAAAAACAAAGTATTGTGAAATACGACCTTTGGAAAGAAAAAGGACCTCATAAGCTTGACATTAAAATTAAATTGAATGTTGAAACTCATACTCATTCTTTTTATCCTAATAGCAATCTAAACTTACAAGTTTTTTTTTTATTGGATCCTGATATGATAAACCAGTAAACAATTTTATAAACAATCGCCATTAATTTACATCTTTCAGTAAAAATTTTTTTTTTTTTAATTTATCTCTAGCATTAAATAATACATTCGATTTTCTTGGAACAGTTAATAAACCAGATTTTAAACAAAATTAAAATTGGCCATGCATGATTCTTTCCATTTTCTTTTACTTTTGTAGGAGATAAATACTTTTTCCTCCTACACCCAGACTGAAGACCAGAGTTTCCTTCTAGCAGCCCAGTATAGATGAGCACGGTTATTTTTAATATACTATATCTTAAGCAAATTAACATTTTCATTAATGCTAATTTTTGTTATATCAACTGAAATAGCCTCGAGGCCTTTTTAAATTATTATTTCTGAACGACAACAAAACAATATTTTCAGTAAATGGCAAAATGTCTATCATCATCATTAATTGAGGACGTAAATTGATACAAATAAAAGTCACTAATCGGCTCCATAAATTTAAGTTTTGCACGAAAATTAAGCCTTTAGGCATTAATCCTTTTAGGAAATAACATAGATGAATGCAATATAGAAATTCAATTTTAAATGTTGTATTTGACTGTAAAACAAATTAAACAAAGCAAAATCATACTCATTCTTTTTACCCTAATACATTGTAAATTTAAATTTAAAAGTTTTTTCCTGATATGAGAAACCAGTATACACTTTATAAACAAATTAAAGGGATTATGAAAACATGCATAAGGAAAACAATAGGTCAGTTACTATCCAAAATGTTTGCATTTTTCTATTATTGCAAAACATTGTTTGATTATAGATATTTTACTTGATATTTGCATTCAATGCTCACAAGCTATTTTTGATGTAAATCTCTAGTGCGAAATTTTAATAAAATAAACAAAATCCAAACATTCAGTATTAAAATGATATCAAAATATGGTAGATTATCCAAAAACTACAATAAAAATAACAAAAGATAAAATATATTATAATATATATAAGCTTATATCAAATAATATGTATAAAATTATGTTACATAATCATAAATTCAAAAATCTTAATAAAGATTTTAGAATTTACAATTAATTATTTTACATTTACGAATTTTATTATTCTCTTTTTAAAAGACATTCACATTAACAGATGCGAAATATTAACTTCAGCCAGTTCACTATCATTTATAAAAATTCAGCGCAAAATTACATTATTACAGGAGATCTAATTCTATTGATAATCCATGAAAAAAGATTTCCATCTGAAGACTTAATTTGTCTCTTAGAATATTTCCTTCACAGAAAGATCCAGCTAACAGAATAACCATGGCAACTTTTTCAAATTTTATGAGATGTTGTTATTAAAAAATGTAACAACTGGAGATGTATTTAAAATTTACAAATTTTGATATATTCACATGCAAATTTAATTCATCATCTTGAACAAAACAATGTGTAATAAATTTCTGATTCTACCAAGTATACAAAGGAGCAACCTTAGAAAATTCTACGCAAGAATAGGCCAATTCTTGATATGTTAAATTGTATACAACAGAATAAATTAACGAAAATGTTAAGGAATAATGCTACCTTTTTAAAAGTGATCTCCTCGAATTGTTACAATTGTAGTAAGTGGTGAATAAATTTTCTTAAAATTGAAAGTTAGTAGATATTTTCTAACAATGGTTATCAAACTTGACTATTTTATTATCTACAGATTTCATCTGTAATATTGAATAGAAAGAAATGTAAATGATCTTGACAAAGGAAATTCAAAGCGAATTAAATTTTGAAATTTTCATGGCGTTTTCTTTAATAGTTTATTAAATGTCAATAATTTTTTATTACCTTTAAATTTATACAGTGAGTCACAAAAGTATTTTACCACTTTATGCTATTGTATATCAGTGGACCTCGTATAATATTTATGTATGCTATGAAAAGTCAACTGCCGAGAAGATATAGGAATAAGGACTTTTAAAGGTACTTTGCATACGATGTCACAACAGCCATTTAATCATTTGATTTCTGAAAACATTGACTGCTTCGTACTGTTATCATCTTCGAACACGATTCCTCTGTCATGCTGGTAGTGCATGTTATCAGTGGGACATGAATCGTAAACTCGCGGTTGTTGTTTAAATAATGTTTTTAACTACAACCAAAGTGTTTTTAATATTAAACTACGTATAGCTATAGAAAAACAAATCTATTTAATGAATTAAAAAAGACTTGTAAAGGTAATTTTTCCATTTCTGATTGTCATATGGAAGAAACTGCCATCAGGTAGAGTGATTGTCGGTGTGGTTAGGTGGCTTGCATACGATGTCACAATAGCCATTGAATCATTTGGTTTCTGAAAACATTGACTGTTTGTTGTTGTCAACGTATTCGAACAAGAATCCTCTGGCATGTTGGGTGTGCATGTTATCAGTGGGACATGAATCGTGAGCTCTCTGTTGTTGTTTAAATAATGTTTTTAATTACTACTGAGTTTTTTTAATAATGAACTAAGTGTAGCTATAAAGAAACAAATATTTTTAAAGTTATATGCACTAACATTCGAGATCAAAATAAAAGTAAATAACATAAGATTTCTAAATTATGTTCTCAAAGACTGTCAAGCAATTTTCACAGAATATTCATCTACTGTATTTCATGTGTAAATATCTAAATAATGATTTCGTCATGCCCTCGTGAAATCAAAGGACAATTGTACGAAATATTTGTTAATAAAAATCTCAATTTTAAAAATTAGAGATTTGTTCTTTACAGAGTTTGAACTTGCAGAAGCAGAAATATTAATACAAAAGACAATTCGTTATTATCTTGCGAACAAATAAAATGCAATTATATATGCTCTAAATTATAAAGAATTTATCAAATAATTTGAAAAAACATTTTTAACTTGATGGGCCTCGTGTTCCGCTTATGTTTTATGTTGTGGCGTTCCGTGAGGACTCATAGGGGTAACTTCCCTGCATTTGTCTGTTGAATGGGAGAAAATCCGGAAATTCTCACTTTTACACACGTTGTCACAATCATTGAGTTTTTCGTCGTTTTTAAAGCAGTGACAATAACGGACATCGCCAGTGGATTCAAAGTTGAACCCTCCTCCAAACTAGCTGCATACCATACCCCTCGATCATGAGCCAGGATCATACAAGCTGTTTGAAATAAATTCATAAAAGAAGGTTTATTAAATACAGAATTTGAAAAAAAACATTGCATCGTCATGATTAGAAACGTAAAAACAAATCTTATTGGTCAATCAAAGAAAGTATTTCGGGAAAGAATTTATGTACTCATATTACCCAGGGTGAATTAATTAGATCCATTACATCCACATAGAGCAACAGCAATCTAATACTAAAAGTGGCCTATGGAGAGTATCGGATTGTCTGCCAACCGTTTATAACCACAAAGGAGGGTTTTTCTGGTTCTGAAGATGCATCGTAGTCCTCCCCTGCGTAGATACTGGAACTATCTATTCGGTATGGCTTTTGGATTTTGAACCGAGCTCTCTTAGTTCAAAATTGGCAACGCTATATCCACCAAACCGCTACAAAAATTTACGTTTTTAGTAAAATATTTTTTTTAAATTTGCCTCTAGTATTAATTAGTACTTTAGATTTTCTTGGAACAGTTAATAACAAGATTTTCAAACAAAATTAAAATTGACCAAGCATGATTATTTTTATTTTCTTTTTACTTTATGTAGAAGATAAATACTTTTTCGAAGATATTTTTAATATATTACATGCTTAAGCAAATGAATATTTTCATTAATGCTAGTTTTGTAATATGGTATTACCTTACTTATTTATTATATCCACTGCAATAGAGATGTAGGCTCGAGGTTCTTTACAAATGACTATTTCTGGACTGCAACCAAACAATACTTTCATTAAATGGCAAAATGTCTATTAACGTCATTAATTGAGAAAGTTAATTGATAGGCCCTAATCGGCTCCAGAAATTGCTTGAAAATGAAGCATATTTAAGCTAATCCTTTTAGGCACATAACATAGATGCGGAAATTCAGTTTTAAATGTTGTATTTTACTGTAAACCAAACTAAACAAAGCAAACCCTTCCATCTATTGAACCCGTAAGACACTTCCCCGAGAGAAGGAAAAATGATTCTTTGCAATCAGTGCTTTACTGGTAAATGCCTTCTAAAAGAGGAAGAATCCGCGAGAAAAAGCGACGAGTAAACAAAAACGGCGTTAAAGAGACGTTTGAGACACGAGCGTCGACCAGGGACTCGTCCAAAGCATTTCGAAGAAAAGCGTTGAAGCTGGATATTTGTTTGAAGGGAAAGTTTTAATTACGCGATTTTATATTCGAGTCTCACGGGAAGGAAGAGCCATTAAAATTAGACTGGATATTTATTCTTTCTTTTATTGTCTTGAACTGCACAAAATAATCGTCATCTCACTTTCTTTGCCATGTGCAGTAAAAAGAAATTTTCAAATCCATTGAGGGCTATATCGGTGGTAAAACACTTACATCATTTAGGATGTTTTACTTCAGTCTTGTTTATTGGCTGATCCATGAAAATTGATTGGGAGCATTTTTTTTTTTTTTTGCCCACCAAAGCGAAAACCAAATGTTTTTGGAGAAGCCTTTTTTTTATTCTTTAAGATAATTGTAAGATAAAAATAATAAAATGAATCATTCAATGAAAGAAATCAATTTGAGGAACGAAGAAATGCATCCATACATCATGAGTTGTTGCATGTCTGCATACATTCTTATTATAAGCGATTGCGTACTTTTATCATTTTAAAATTCAAAATGTTAAGATTAGATATTCTTCAGCATACTGGATCATTACCAATAAATGTGCGTAAGAAATTGTAATGCATCGATTTTTTTGGAAATGTACATATGTTAAATGTTCTTTCAAATGACTGTCACAGAAATTTCAAAGTGCTAAAAATATGTGCTGGCAATATAATTTAAATTAATTTCATACACCACTACTTATTAAGACATCTAAAATCTGTCTGGGATTACGTCAAAACTCTTAGATTGAAAATATGTCAAACATCTAAAATAAAAATATAATTCAATTATTTTTTAACTTATCTATTGTAAACAACAAAAATTATCTTCCCTTATAGGACAACTTAAGTTAGCTCCTTAATTACATTTCAAAATTAAGAAAAGAGAAGTCAGAAAATCCCTTTAAAAATTTAGTCAAACTTAAGTTAATAATTCTATTAAAACTATTGTTTAGGTAAACTATAATTAGTGTTTGTTATCGCTTTTAACAATTATTTTAAAACCTTGATTATATGGAATATGTTACAAATTCAGAAAGCGGTTCTATCATTTATCAGAAAGCGAATTTATTAGAAAGCGTGTTTTACCTCATGTGATATGCTCCTTACGTCTAATAAACAAGCAATCAGGTAACTGCATGTATATCCGAATTTTCTTCCATACGAAGCAAATACCGGGCAATTTTATCTGAAAGTCCTCTCAGCATCATTTTCCTACCTGTAGTACAATGTGGAACAAAAGGTAACTTGAACAGTAGCTTGAAAGCAAAGATTGAAATTAACATATTGCATGTGTTATAATCACAGTTTTCAGAAATTATGAAACTTCATGATAGCTGTGACTGCGTGTATATCCACTTTTTATCCACATATCCACTCTCTAAGCAAATGCCAGACAATTATATCTGAAAGTCCTCTCATGTATCATTTTTTCTCCCTAACCGTCAGTGGGCTGACCTTATGTACTATATAGAACAAGATGTAAAGCGAGCAAATAGTTGGAAAGACAGCAAAGATTAAAATTAGCAAACTACATTTCTCATAATTACTGTTTTCAGAAATTAAGAAACTGGATGGTAATTGTGACTGTATGTATTTTCGAGTTTTCTCTCATGTGATAAGCAAATGGCGGGATGACATGTTGGTTGGTTGGTTTTTATAGGCACAAGAGTCAGTTTTGGCCAAGCTGTTGAAATACAGATATTAATATTTCAGGAAGTTGAGTTGTAAAAGAGCTATGCAGAAAAAAAAAAAACAATTAAGAAATTTTTCTGTCACATATTCTGTTAAAAAGCAATTAAAAGAACGTTATCTGTTAAGTAAAAGGGAATAAAACTGTACTTAAAAATTAGTTTTAAATATAAGGTATAAAACCACTTTTTGAAACAGATAGAAACAGATTAGCATGGAGAGTATCTCCCAGCAAGTCAGACAATATAGAACGATCAATATCAATAATTCCGAGTATTAAATTACTGAATCTAGGATCTAATCTACTTCAACTAATATATATTTAACTGATAAAACATGCAGAGCATATTGGAGGTCAATTATGTTCATATGTGAAGCCTTGCCATACGCATATGTGAAGCCTTGTTGAGTTTTACGTTGAGTTGACGGTTTAAAACCTTTATGGACTTCTGAATTTGGTAAAGCTTATCATTTGTTTGTTCATTCCAAACATTTTTCTATAGACAGGAAAAAGTGTGTATTAGAACAAAGTCTATGCCCGTAAAGGGACCATTAAAATTTCTCTCAGGCAACATTTTCCTCTTTGTCTGCCAGTGGACTGACCTGGTGTGCTATGTGGAAAAAGAGGTAAAGCAAAAAACAGCAGGTAGCATGAAAGACAGCAAAAGTATTATAATCACTATATTATAGCTACATGTATTATATTCACTGTTTTCAAAAATGAAGAAACTCGTTGAAAACTGTGATTATATGGTTTTCAAATTTTCTCCCAAATGATTAAACAAATGCCAGGCAATTACCTCTGAAGATTCTCTTTAAGATATCATTTTCTACCTATCCATCAGTCTGACCTAGTGTACTAAGTGGCTCTTGATGAAGAAAAACACTCCTACAAATGCTGAGTTGAATCTAGGGATTAAGTAAGAGGGTCAGTTACCTAGACTTCTTATACAAGAACTATTTTTGGGAAAAGCAGATAATGGGCTTGATATATTATATTAATGTAAATTCCATCTATTTTGAAGTAAATTATCCCCAGTTCCTCCTCAATATTTTACAGTACTAGTACATTCAAACTTTTTTGTGCAGTAGTTAGGGACTGCACTAATAAAAGGTCTCATAAAAGTAGGTTTGAGTGTAAGTTTTCTTTTTTTTATTATTTTGTATTCGCATTGTGTTGGAAAGATTGGCAATATTTTCATATATCACATACAAAAATCACAAAAAAAAAAACAAAAAATCGCATACGAAGTTTGTAATAAACACAGAACTTGAATGGACTCAATGCATTCTCAGAATTCTCTTTTTTTTTTTCACTGCCTTTCTTATCATATGACATAAATACCGCAATTGTTGTCGTTTCTTTGTGTGACGTCAATTAAATATTGTTTCAAAAAATTTTTAATATATTTTATCCAATTAAAATAAATTTGTTGCAAATACCGACTACTGGAATGTTACCAGATACCTTAAAATTTTTTAAAAAATTAAGTTCAAGAAATAAAAATGAATAAACAGCTCAACTTTTGAAAGAAAACATACTGTATTTACACCAAAACGAATTTCTTATTTATTTTCATGACAAATGCTTGAAATGGAAATGGCTAGTCATGAAAGATGAATGCCGGAAACAGTGATCAATAAATAATGCTTTTATGTGAAAATTCAATAGTTTTGAAACATTATTTTCCTTGATTCATATCACTAAAAAAATGTTGAACCGTAAAATCAACATTATCACTTATTGCAATATATTCTCTAATCGGACTGATTTCTGATATTAATAAATCTAAGTTAGAAAAAATAACTTACAGGTGTTAAGACAAGAATTTATTTTAGCACTTGAAAAATTTATTTTTAAAACTAATGTTGTTTTCGTAATTTATATTCATTGCTACCCATCCAAATGCAGCATCAAGAAGAATAAGAAATATCTAAGCTCTAATGATTACACAAATACACTAGCGTGCGAAACTAAAGAAAAGGCTTAATTTTGATGCAGACAACCATGAAATTGAAGAAAGGGGATTGTAGTCATTAGCATAATAAACCTCCAGTTCTGTAGGAAAGTGATTCGAATCCAAGTAGCGAAACGAAATCACAGGTCACGTGAGAGCACGTAAAAGACGTGCAGTCGGCTCACGCAGCACATGTTTATAAACAAAGAGAAGGTGGAGGATGGTATTAAAGACGTTCGCTGCAAGATCAAATGAGTTGTACGCGTAACATGACAAGAAAAAACATCTGGATCATTTCCCACAAGGGAGTATGATCGGTAAAGCTTCAGGAGAGACGAGTGAAGCCTAAGAATTTGATATCGACCGCTAGGACGTTTCATGTCTTGAAAAACCTTCCAATACATTGATATAGCATTGAGAAAGGTTGGTGAAAGCCTTCCAAAACATAGACATAGGATTGAGAAAGGTTGGTGAAGGCCTTCCAAAACATAGATATAGCATTAAGAAAGGTTGTCGAATGCCTTCCAAAACATTGATATAGCATTGAGAAAGGTTGGGGAAGGCCATCCTAGAGAAAAGAAAGCCAGTTTAAAACCGGTATGATTAAGACCGGTATTTGCAAGAGAAGAGTGGACAACGCCAGTCAGCGAGCAGACTGCCTTAGCAGGTGCGCATTGCAACTGGACATGTTACATTGTAAGTGTTATGTTTTACAGCGGTTAAACCACTTAATAAAGATGTCTTATTAACCAGTATAAAAAGTTGCATTCTAATGACGGTTACCCATCGAGGTTTCCTTTAGACTAGTGCAAAAGACATAAAGACTGACATCTCATTTAGAAACATTCTGAACTCCTCTATAAAATAGGCGTTCAAGGTCCCAAATAAACCTGGACACAAACTGTAGAAAAGTGTGGATATGGTTTCATCCTAGTAGCAACTCATACCAAATCTCGGGGTGCTTATTTACATGTTCCAATTTTTTGGAATTCTAAAATGATTCGGATCAGAGTAAATAAAATGCCTGAGAAATTTGAATTTTTACAGAATTTGTTTTGGAAATTAGTATAGGCAATTTAGTAATTATCAACAGAATGAGGAATCAATAGAGTTATTTGAGTATTCTGATGGGCAATCTACATCTCCTCTAAATTGGGGATATGAGAGATCATTAATATTTTAACAAGATAATGATTCAAAACATACTGCCCAATATCTTCAGGAAGAATTGTTATATAATACTTGAAAACTGCATAGAATCTACCCATTTATCCACTATCAATCCCATTGGAAGAATCCATTTGGAGGTATGGCAAAAAATATAATGTTCTGCCATTCAAAATAAGGGGAACTGAATGCTATCAAGATTATAAGCAGAGATAAAAAGCCAAAATCCATCTTACAAATTACAAATTTCTAAGGTTTTTTGTAGGAAATTAGTAAATAGTGTAATTTTTTATTATTTTTTTCTCTTCACATGTTTATATTTGTGATAAAAATATGAATACAATGAATTTAATACATTCGGCTTGGCAATTAAATGTTTATATTTGTGTGTTATTTTTTGTTTAAAAATTAAATTTAAATTCTATGTTAAAATAAATTAATAAATTTTAAAAAGAATAAGTATCTAAGCTGATGTGACGTTTGTGACATTAATTTTTTTCATCAGTACGATAACATACAATGTGTTTCAAATAAAAATGTACAATTTCTCAACTGCTGAAATTATAAAATTATATTCATTAATTTTAACAGAATATCTTTGACATTCAAAACATTTTAAAAAATAAATTTGTGTTTTTAAAGCAACGTTGAATTCAACAGATATTCCTTTATATGAATATTTAAGGTGCAGACCATTTTGTTTATTCAACATAGTAATTTTATTGTTATACATATATATATATATATAATTGAGTACAAGATGGCCAGATTTATAGAGATAACTATTTTGCTAGCTATTAATTATAGTTAGTCGACTACTATGATTACCCTACTTTTTTTACTTAATAACTACACTGAAAATGAAAACAATTTATAAGTAAACATGTAATATAAAAATAATATCATTATAGATAAAATCATTGCTAATACATTTCATCAAATTTCTGTTTATATGAAATGTACACAATGTGTTTCTTTATTTATAAAGTTTTTAATTTGATCTTAATAAAACGCGTTAAAGTTTTCAAACAACAAATAAAAAGAATCTGTTTAAATATTTCTTTTATTTGAAATTTTATAGCAAAATATCACTGTATTGTAGTTATTTAATAAAATTTTATATAATTTTAATAGTAATATCAAACAAGCAAATGATAATTTTTCAATTTTTTTTAATAAAATACACAAATTATTCTTATAATGCAATAAAAAAATCACAATAAATAATGAACAATTAAATTTTCTATCTCTCTCTCTCTCTATATATATATATATATATATATATATAATAAATGTTTGTATTTATTCATTTACGATATTCCAACCTTAATTTTAAAACTTAAGTTCTATCTTAGCATTCTAATTTTCTTTCTCTTAAGTTATTATTCTTTAACACTGAGTCTAGCCAAAAAGTTACAATTAATTAGTTCTTTTTACTTAAACAAAAACCATTTTCGGCCATCGAGTGCCATCGGTTGTTTTGAATTAAAAATTTTCTTTAATTTAAAGTAAATTGTTATAGAATTAATTAAATTAAAGTTAGTGATACATTTGAAAGTTAATTTTCTCAAATATTAAATTTTTGAAGCTGATACGGTTATAATATTTTTATTTCTATCAAATACTTTGTTATATAAGTTTATTTATATTTGACTTTATAAATTTTTTTTTATAAATATTTATTCACAATAATTTTTCTTTACAACTTGTCAAGCTACAATTCTTAATCGCTACCGTTGTTTCCCTTGCACCTGGAGATGAAACTAAAAATGTTGTTTATAATCAAGTTTTCAGTTAAATTAATATTATAATAAATTTGAAAAACGTTTATTTTATAATTTATATATACTTTTCATATATTTTTAAATACTTGTCAATAAAATTACTTCAATTTTAAGCTACATTCATTCTTCAGTTGCTCATTTTCCTGTGTGAAAAAATATAGAAAAATAAATACCCAAACAACGTCAGATAAACAGAGTGTTATAAAAAAAATTACAATTATTTAAAGTTATTAATAATGTATGAAAATTATCACTTATCTGTCATTCACTGTTCAGATAATCAGCTCACCTAAAAACGTGAACTTGAATTTCTTATGAGTTAGTACTGCGGTAATTAACACAGTATAAATTATTTTACATTTATTTACTGTCATGAAAATTTTCTATATCCTATATTTACAGAAGAAATTGGATTTCTTATTGCTCGTGAATTTTAAAAATGTAAAACTGGGTCAAGATAAAGTCATTCGTCTAACCTAGTAAATTTATAACCTGTCTATCCTTGAAAAAAATGTATGATTCATGCATGCATTATATGTATACTATTTCAACATATTCTTAAAAGTCATATGATATTTCATTTATAAGCTATTGGGCTTTTTGCTTACTGATATGATCTTTTCTAAGAGCAAACCTACCACGATTGCTGAACACTGAAAAATAGTTAAGAATAATGGATCCTAATATCCATGAAAATTTTACGAAAAGTTCTATCTTGGGGAGCACTATGCATACTTTTAACAGTCCAAAATTAAATTTATCAGATGTAACCTATAAATAATAAGTATTTATATTTTAAACATTAATTAAATACCCCCTGCAAAAAAACTGTTAAAATACAAAAATGTTAACACATTTTCTCACAGTTGTTCAAAATGTGCTAGTCCCTTTTATATTTTAATATTTTTTATTCTTAATCTATTATATCCATCTATTAAATATCATTATCTATCGATCAATCCATTATATTATCTCTTATATTTATCAATTATTTTTTATTTAAAAAAGAATAGCTAATTGATAGATTATTTCTTTTCAATTCTGGAATGCCAAAAATATAAAAATATATCTTAGATAAAAACAAATTCCATCAAAATTTTATTTTTTATACTTTTTTGAAAAATATTTGGAATAATATTAAGTAAAATATAAAGACTGGTTAATTTCGATTCTAAGAAAAAAATCATGGCCAAAAGAAATGAATAGAATATGATGTTTTAATTGTAACGAAATGCATCTTGTTGTTGAAAGATAAAACAAAGTTGCAAATTTCTTTGAAATTCGATATTTATAGTAAAATGAAATCTCAGAACAGTTCAAAATGAATTTATATTGTTTTTTTAAATTATTTTCTGCGATTTCTTTGTAAACCATACAACACTAGACAATACCACTTTACACCATACATCAAAACTATATACTATATCATACAGCACCACACTATACCACACATCAAAACTTTATATCATGACATAAAGAACCAGACAGCACAACATTATACCATAATACTGAGTTTTTATAGGGCTGGATTAAAAGAATTGCTAACATTTTAAGCCTTACACTTTTAATCAAATCTAATGTGAATTCTCAAAATGAGAATACTGATGATTAATTGAATTAAATGATTCATTGAACATCCTCCATAACGGATCACCGTTTAAAACAGGATCGATACCTTTTTTGCTGATTTTAAGTGAAACTGTCCCACGTTAGAGAAATAAACAGGAAAAAATACTTAACTATTGCTGAAGAACAATCCAAACTGAGTGCATCTTTCGCTCTGGTAACCAAGATAACAATGCATCATACCCATTACATTCTCTTTCAAAAGATAGGAGGAACTAACTATACTGCTATTTTTAGCCCTTAGAAAAGGGATGAAGCTTATGTTATAACATTTCGCTGGCATTGTTTTTGTTTTAAAGTAATGTTAAATTATTTATCTACAATTATATATATTTTAATTCTGAAAAAAATTAGCTATTACTTTTTGTAAATGAATTAGATACAGAAAAGATGCGGAACAACATATTTTATTAAAAAAACTTCTTCTAGGTAGACTTTTAATGACATAACTATGAAATAATGCCCATAACAATAAGTAATACAAATCAGAACCTGAGTTATACAGAATTTATGTCATTGATTAGAGAAATTTTTAAATTGTTTTAGCAAGAAATTGTTTAAGAAATCAGTCTGTGATGAAAAAAATAGTAATAGAAAAACTGTGTATATACAAGCATTAACATGATGGCTTTACGTTAACTTAATTAAAATTATTTGAAATACCTTTAATTATTTTTCTTTACGCTAGAATTTCATCTAAGAGTATGCAGACAAAATTTTAATTATTTTATTATTTCATATTATTAGTTCTTTAATTATTTAAATATCTTTATTTTAATGCAGTCTGGAAATTTTCTGAAATAAACAAAATATTATTTAAGAAGACAAAGAAAAGTTTTTTCAATATGTAAAAGGCCGCCTTTTGGTGATGTCAGAATTATATATTAATTTTATTTTTTAATGAACAAATGTTTTTACCAAGAACAAAATAGTAACAGGAAATTTTTTAATATCGTATATTATATACTACAAAATATATGTTTTTGACGGGTGTTATATAAATTCTTTCATAATCACATCAAAATGCAAAGCTAATCTAATTTTGAGATAAGATATCTAATTTGAAGAGGAAGAATATATCTAAACTTGAATGGTAAAGGATATCTAATTTTGAGTGATAAAAGATATCTAATTTTGAGTGGCAAAAGATATCTAATTTTGAGTGAAAGTAGATAAATTTAACGTGTTTTATTTGTCCCCGTCAAGGACCTGAATTTTTTTCAATACTTTTTTATTAATTTTTATATAGTATATTATTTACTAAAAAATATATGTCTTTGACGGGTGTTATCAAAATGCAAAGCTAATCTAATTTTGAGAATATATCTAAATATGAGTGGTAAAAGACATATAATTCTGAATGAAAGGAGATAACATTAATGTATTTTATCCCTGTTAACGTATTGTAAAGTCCCTGTCAAAGACCTGAATTTTTTTTTCAATTATAGATTGTTTTTCGTTTCTAAAACATTTTTCCAAGGTTGGGAAGAGTTATTCTTTGAGAAACGAGGTAAGGGAAGAAAAATTCCTCCTCTTTTCAGAAGATTATATTCACCCCAGCTATCTTCTAGCACAGGATGAGGCTTTTGTTGTTGTTTCGTTCTTTTCGAACACGTGCTGAGGACATTTGACCAAGGAGAGCTCCGCTTTAATAAAACTGTAGATAAGATTCAAAAAGGGAGTTCCACTTATCAAACTCCATTCCAGAGGTGTTTTTTTATTTATTTATGTGAAACGCTTTTTATCGCATTCCCAGTTCCCATCCAGCGTCAAAGTGCGAAGATCGGCCCGAATCAATAAAACCTCAAGTCCTTTGAAAGGGGATCGAAGAAGAGCGAGTTTTTCTCCCGGTGGGGACACTCCGTTTATCTCTGCTGTCAGTGCCACTTCTGCAGCCTGTCTATTAGCTTAGCAAGATTTGACTGCCTTTAACAGGGTTAGACAATACTTCTTTTTATTAGTGTCAAAAACCAGAGCTGTGATTTAGGCCGTTTTGAAAACTCCTTGGAAATGTAATGGAGATCGAAAGGTTGCAAACAGAGGCTCCTTTTTCGAGAGGATTGTTGGAATAGAAATATCAAAGTTATTTTAAACATGAAATGCATTATCACGAATAGATTTATTTTAAATATATATAATATTTATTTATATAAGCAGAAATATATGTGTATTTGATTAAACGTAATTCATAAGTTTTTTTTTTTTTTTTTATATAATCAAAAGGAATTCCAGATGGATTTCTTTCCTACTTTTATTTCTTTGACTGCCTTTAACAGGGTTAGACAATATTTCTTTTTATTAGTGTCAAAACCCAGAGCTGTAATTTAGGCCGTTTTGAAAACTTCTTGGAAATGTAATGGAGATAGAAAGGTTGCAAACAGAGGCTCTTTTTCGAGAGATTGTTGGGATAGAAATATCAAAGTCATTTTAAACATGGAATGCATTATAACGCATACACGTTTATTTTAAATACATATAATATTTATTTTTATATATAGAAATAAATGTGTATTCGATTAAAATTAATTCAAGATTTTTTTATATAATCAAAATGAATTCCAATCGAATTTTCTTGGAAATGTCCAACTTAGCAACTTCTTGAAATGTAATGGAGATCGAAAGGTTGCAAACAGAGGCTCCTTTTCGAGAGGATTGTTGGAATAGAAATAAAAGTAATTTTAAACATGGAATGCATTATCACGCATGCTTTTATTTTAAATATATAACGTTTATTTTTATGCGTCATATATGCGTTTTTACGTGTAATTCATAAGATTTTTTTATATAGTCAAAAAGGATTCCAATTGGATTTCTTTCCTACTTTTATTTCTTTGACTGCCTTTAACAGGGCAAGACAATACTTCTTTTTTATTAGTGTCAAAAACCAGAGCTATGATTTAGGCCGTTTTGAAAACTTCTTGAAATGTAATGGAGATCGAAAGGTCACAAACAGAGGCTCCTTTTCGAGAGGATTGTTGGGATAGAAATATCAAAGTCATTTTAAACATGGAATGCATTATAACGCATACGTTTATTTTAAATACATATAATATTTACTTTTATAAATAGAAATAAATGTGTATTCGATTAAGATTAACTCGTAAGATTTTTTTATATAATCAAAATGAATTCCAATTGGATTTTTCTAGGAAATGTCCAACTTAGCAACTACTTAGAAATGTAATGGAGATCGAAAGGTTGCAAAACAGAGGCTCCTTTTTCGAGAGGATTGTTGGAATAGAAATATCAAAGTAATTTTAAACATGAAATGCATTATCACGCATGCTTTTATCTTAAATATATATATTATTTTTTTTATATTTAGCAATCCATGTGTAAGTTGTATATATGTGCATTGGATTAAGAATAATTCATAAGATTTCATTTATATAATCAAAACTAATTCCAATTGGATTTCTTTCCTACTTTTATTTCTTTGACTTCTTAACAGGCTTAGACAATACCTCTTTTTTATTAGTGTCAAAAACCAGAGCTGTGATTTAGGCCGTTTTGAAAACTTCTTGGAAATGTATCGGAGATCGAAAGGTTGCAAACAGAGGCTCCTTTTCGAGAGGATTGTAGAAATAGAAATATCAAAGTCATTTTAAACATGGAATGCATTAACAAGCGTACTTTTATTTTAAATATATATAATATTTATTTTTATACGTAGAAATATATATGCGTATTCGATTACGTGTAATTCATAAGATTTTTATATGGTCAAAATGGATTCAATTTGGATTTCTTTTCCTACTTTTATTTCTTTGACTGCCTTTAACCGGGCAAGACAATACTTCTTTTTTATTAGTGTCAAAAACCAGAGCTGTGACTTAGGCCGTTTTGAAAACTACTTGGAAATGTAATGGAGATCGAAAGGTCGCAAACAGAGGCTCCTTTTTCGAGAGGATTGTTGGGATAGAAATATCAAAGTCATTTTAAACATGGAATGCATTATAACGCATACGTTTATTTTAAATACATATAATATTTATTTTTATATATAGAAATAAATGTGTATTCGATTAAGATTAATTCGTAAGATTTTTTTATATAATCAAAATGAATTCCAATTGGATTTTTCTTGGAAATGTCCAACTTAGCAATTTCTTGGAAATGTAATGGAGATCGAAAGGTTGCAAACAAAGGCTCCTTTTTTTCGAGAGGATTGTTGGAATAGAAATATCAAAAGTAATTTTAAACATGGAATACATTATCACGCATGCTTTTATTTTAAATATATATAATATTTATTTTTATATTTAGCAAACCATGTGTAAGTTGTATATATGTGCATTGGATTAAGAATAATTCATACGATTTTTTTATATAATCAAAATTAATTCCATTTTGGATTTCTTTCCTACTTTTATTTCTTTGACTTCTTTAACAGGCTTAGACAATACTTCTTTTTATTAGTGTCAAAAGCCAGAGCTGTGATTTAGGCCGTTTTCAAAACTTCTTGGAAATGAGATCGAAAGGTTGCAAACAGAGGCTCCTTTTTCGAGACGATTGTTGGAATAGAAATATCAAAGTAATTTCAAACATGGAATGCACTATCACGAATACATTTATTTTAAGTATATATAATATTTATTTATATATGCAGAAATATATGTGTATTTGATTAAACGTAAGATTTTTATGTAATCAAAATGAATTCCAATTGGATTTCTTTCCAACTTTGTTTGATAATTTGTATTCGTAATATCAGTTTCAAAGTTCCTGAGATATATTTCAGTTCATTAACATAGGATTTGATTTTACAGTCCAGTATGAAAACTGAATTTAAACCAACGTAGGAACTTTGAAACTGATTGCATTTACTGATAATCATGTGATTTATTTTTGCAGTTCATTATGAAAACTGCATTGGAATAAAATAGGATCAATAAATATGTAAGTTACATAATCAAAATGAATTCCAATTGAATTTCTTTCCTACTTTGTTTTCTGATTTATATTCGTAAAATCAGTTTCAAAGTTCCTGAGATATATTTCAGTTCATAAACATGGTATTTAATTTTGCAGTCCATTCTGAAAACTGAATTCGAATAAAATAGGATCAATAAGTATAATAGTTTTAACTATAATTAATTGCTAGTTAAGAATTAAGCCATTATAATTTTTTGTTAAAACACTACAATCTGAAAACTTAATGCAACTACTAACAATGGAGGTATTTTTGGATGCTTAAATTATGTATTCCCCGTTTTCATTGAACAAAAGCTCCGATAAGAAATACACGAGGATATATAATACAAAAGCAATCGAAATTCTGTATATTTAAGATTTTGATGCCAAATTTAAAAAGTAAGCCATTAAATGTTATAATTTTCAATCAGTCTAAGTAATAAACTTTTAAACGAAATCTATATGTGGAAGTTCACATAGACCAATTATGTAAACCTATTCATGTGTTTAGTATAAAACCAAAATATGTCCTAACTTCAAGTTAAAATTAATCTCGATTTAAAGCTGTCCACAATTCGCAGAAATTTTCGACTATGAAAAAATATATTTTTAAACAAATTATTACATAGATAGAATTTAAAACTATGGCAAACACAGCGGAAAAAATAGGGCAAGTGATTTAATTATTTTATTTTTCTGGTTTAATTACTGAAAATTTTCTTTTGTCAATAATTTATTTGACAGCACATAAAATATAAATTATCCTTTTGAAAGAAGTCGGATTTTATATATATATATATAGTAGTTGCAGAGTGCAGCCGAAAGCCATGTGGATTTTGCAGATATATGAAAAGTTTCAGGGTTTATTACTTTTCTTTTACTAACATGAAATTTGAGGAATTTTATACTTTAACATGAAATTTGAGGAATTTTTATACTTTAACAAGAAATTTGAGGAATTTTATACTTTAATATGAAATTTGAAATTTGAGATTGAGTTTCAACTCCTGGAGACCATGGGAGAGCAAAAGACAGTGCGTCGAAAGAGTACAAAAAATTATAAACTGCCTGAAAGTTACATGAATTGAAATGACAAAAAATAATTAAAAGTGTTTTGGCTAATGTATTGCACAGCATGTGAAATGAAGAGTCGGAGGGAATTCATAAACAGAAATCTTAAGGTATAGATTTATTATGGAAAGAGAAAGAATTGGTTGTTTTGGGAAAATGGGGGAACTCACATTCAATAGCGGTAGTGCAACAACTGAATGTGTTATTGTAAACTGGAAAAATCAACAACAAAACGGCTATGTATATATATATATATATAATTAAATATATATATAAATCCAAGCTGTCTAAGTGTTTGCCACCTGCATTAGAAAGAAAATATATATATAAATGTCTTGAAGAGTTCCTAACGAGATGTTCGCAAGCTTAAATGAGAAGGGGTTGTTATTATCTAATTCACATTTATTAAGTCTATCACTTAATGATGTCAGTGTAATCAAATTTAATAATCCGATAAAATCATTATAATCGTTCTTAAAGGAATGTATACTTTAATTCCATTTATAACAGATAACCTTTGCTAATAGATATTTTTAACCCTTTCAATAGTAAAAGAAATGCACTCATAATCTATAAGATAATCTCAATCAACTTGATATGCTTTGTAATTTCTTTTTCTTGTTACTCCATCTTATTCAACACAAACAACAAAAATATTCGAACTAGAAAGCTTTTAATAATAAAATTTGAAATCATTAATGCGTATTGAAAAAAATACGTATCTTAATAATGTATTTTGCCCTTTTCTTCTTTGATATAAACAATTTATTTTAATTTTGTGAAATTTTATTTTTTCCTCCCATTACTGAAAAAAGGTCTGTGGCCTTCTCCTGACTGCAATATGTTTTCAAGTAGAAATACCTTATAAAACTACAGTAAACAGAAACGGGGACAAAAGTATAAGGATTGTTCAGAGATTTTTAAGAGACTGTTCGCGTGCTTAATGTTAATCACAATGCAATTTTTAACTGTCAGAAAAGTACGGTCAAAAAGACCAAAACATTGCATCACATTATGAATAAAGACCACTCGGGGAACTAAGAAAAAATTCTACTTTATAAAAAATTTTCCTTACTGAAATTGGTCCTACTGAATTATAAAAACGCCAAGGAAAGCAATGAAGGTTTGAATAAAGGTGTCCAAAGCTTTAAGTTTTAGTTAGAAAATGTTCAAAAGAATCAAACATACCACTTAAAAATTACTTACTTTTATATATTGGACAAAAGAAAATGATCTATGAACCACTAAATTAAAATTTTCATCTTAGATAGAAACATAGATGTAAAAATTCAACCTAGAGGTTCCTGCTAATTATCGCCACTATCTTCATGGTCTCAAAAATAAGCATCCCCCTGTTAGGAGAAGGACCAGGAGGAAGTTAGATAGGATAATTACCAGCTGTACAATCAAATTTTTCTTGTCCACAATTTACAGTTTATCAATTCTTTTAATAAAGCCTTAATATTCCTTTTGTTTGCCATTGTAAGTCAAAGTCGTTCATTTTGGTTCAATTTATAAGCCTGAAGTGTCTTGCGATATGTTTCCCAAATATCTGAGTTACTACTATGCACGTTACATACCAAAACTTGTTTCCTTATTTTTACACGTCTTATTTACACTTTTAATGTTTGACAGCAGTTTAATCAATAATATTCCATTTCATAATTCCAGTAGATAAGAATAAGATTTCTTTCTTTATTCTTGACTAAATAAAAGCCACTTTTTTACGATTTTTAAGAATTTTAGGTGGTGTATAGTAAAATTCTAAAAATCTACTATTATTTGATAGTTGATATTTTTCAGGAAAAAAAAAAAAAAAAAAAACTTTTTTTTTCTCTCTCTTTTTAAATTAATTCTGCCAACTCACAAAAATTTGATGAACCAACAACTGAATATCATTATTTTTAAAAGACATATAACAATTATAAACTGTGCGATTTGAGCTTCTATTGGATGCTCTCTTCTATTCCCATTTAAAAAAATATCACCTACATAGAAAATATATTCGAATATTAAATCTGTGGATAATTTATTGATGCTCTATGAAATTTGAATTTCTTCAAAAAGAAAATAAAGAAATAACTGAAAAATAGATATCTGTTACGCTAATAAATCATATGTTGTTCTTGCGAGATCATTATGCAAATTGCTAGAAATTTCATGCTCACTGTAAACTATTTGTAACCAAACTTATAGTTACACAAAAAATGGCCCTAAATTATTCTAAATAATACAGAAATAAGCATGAAGATGACATACTAAGCATATCAAACTTATTTATTTTAGGAGAGGACATTATTCAAAATCGACTGACACATTGCCAATTCAAGGATGTAAATAATGGTGGGTGTTTCTTGACAGCATTTGAAAGTCAAAGAAATCCACAATGGAATTTGCATTGCAGCTTCAAGAAATTCATTCTTTAGAAAAGCAGGTTATGGGATGAAGTTATTGCGGACATTCATTTTGGATGAATAGTGTCACATCAAAAACATCAAAACACTTCAACTGAGAAAATGAACATTATTTACTTGTAAAACTCTCTGCTTGTATTTGTCCATTTCATATGACAATGATTCCCAAAACATTTTATCTCTGCAACAAACTTAAATCTCTTAACAAGAGAAACATACTACCATGTTTATCCAACTCATTAACGACCATAGATGTTTTCATAATTTTTTTTTTATTTGTGAATAGCATGATATTTTTATCTTTTAGTTGCAGGCTATAAAATAAATTTTATTATTATGTTTACAATAAGCTAATATATATATATAATGAAATATAAAGATAACTAAAAAAATTTTATTTTTACTGCAACAATAATCAACATTTAATAGATCAGATTTCATAGATCAGTGGTTCTCAAACTTTTTGAGATCGGGGTAAATTTAAAATCCTGCAAATAATTATAGATTCACTATATACAAATTTCTGAGAAATGTGTTATAATAGTTAAGCCAAATGTTACAAAAAATCAACAACACTGCAATAAAAAAATAATAAAACGCCTTTTAAGTTTATTTATTCTTGTGCTTATGTGAAACATGAGCCTGAAGTGACCTACCGATTTCTTTAATGTTTGGACATTTATTTGAAAAGCAAACTCTCATTTTCTTATCAATACATTGAAGATTTCCTCTTTTTATTTACAATTCATTATGGTGAGGGTTAGAAAGTCGTAATTTACATAAATATTTACATTAATTTAGTAATTTAATGATTTATATATATATATTACTTAATATGCATACATATAACGTTGAAAATTTCAGTAAAATGTTAAAAAACTTTTTAGATAATGACAAGAATTCTTCTTTTAAAGAAATAATTCCTTATATTTAATCCTCAATCCACGATCAGTTGATAAAACTTCTAGTTCTACTTTTTTTGGTTAATGTTAACTAATCAACTCCATAACTCAAGACGGTGGAGTATCATGGGCTGAAATGGAAATTTTTTAACAAGAAAATCACATAGACACTAACGCTTCTAGTAGCCAACCATGGAAATTACTGCTTCTAGTTTCTAGGGGCGCATATTCTAGGACAAATATTGTTTGGCACATAAATGCTGTTTAGCACTTTTTATGTGGTTAAAAGAAGAAAAAAGCAACCAGAAAGATTAGTTGTTTGTAATGAAAGCTGTCTTTGAACGAGAAAATGGACAAGAAAAAGAATAACCATATTTATTTTTAAATCTGGATACATATATATTTCACTGGAATACCGCAGGAAGCACCTGGAATTCTTCTGGGGCGCATCCTTTGAGAACCACTGTCATAGATCATCGATATAATTCGACATGAAAAGTTTTAAATCCATCATATATGTTTCAAGTTTAAAAATTTCAAACTCATAACATCGAGTATTTAAAATAAAACAAAATCATAAAAAGTCCTATCTACGTTTCAGTCTTGAATTTTGTCTTACTTATTTTCAATAAAATAAAATAAATTTAACGAGAAAGATTTGAAAAATTTTAAATATACAAAAAAAATCATACCAGTCTTTGTCTTTTTTCAAAAATGTTTCAAATTCGCCTTACATTTGTTTTTCCATAACATTTTGAACATTTTCGAATTCACTAAGGCTAAGATCTATACCCTACCATACAATTACTTATAAATCATCGATATTACGTCGAAAAATAATTTCACTAGTTTACAAGAAAAAATTTTTGTGTTCCAAAAGTTTTATTTTAAACATTTGTATTCTTCACACTGAATATAATAATTAAAACCATTTTACTTAGTTTTAGGAAGGTCAGTAATAATACTACCATATCCAAAACTTAAGATCAATTTTCAATTTAAAATTCCCGGGCTTATGGAATTTCATTTTTTCTTTTTCACTGTCCTTGACACCTGTGTGCTTGGCTTTGTGAGACGCTAAAACTGATTCCGACGATTTTTAAATGTCTAAATTAATTGAGAAAAGAACTTGTATTAAATTTTGTTTGCGGAAACGTATGGAATGTTGAGGAAGGCATTCGGTGAGCATTCCTATATCGGAAAGAAATGTTTACAAGTGGAATAAACAGTTCAAAGAAAGCAGAGAACGCGTTGAAGACGAAGAACCCTCTGGTCGACCATCAACTTCAACCGACGAAACTCAAGTCAAAAATTAAAGATTTGATGCTTGCAAACCGTCGATTTACAATTAGAGACCTTGTTGATGATGTTGAAATTTCAAAAGAATCGGTCATTTCTATTTTGGGCCTCAAACGCATTAAATCTCTATTGGTACCGAAAACTCTGAATGCGCCAGCTCACACTGCATTGATTCTTCGTGACTTTGAAATGAAACCCATATCGTTCCACAACCACTGTATTCACACCGTGCGACTTCTGGCTATTCCCTAAACTAAAAAGACCACTCCGGTGACACCATTTTGAGTCGATTAAAGAGATTCGACATGAATCGCCGCGCTCGCTTTGAAGGCCATCCCGGCCACTGACTTTTTAGCATGCATTGAGGATTGGAAAAAACGTTGAAATAAGTGCATTGTGCCGGAGGAGATTACTTTGAAGGCGATGAAATAAATTTGGAGAATAAATAAAGAGTTTTTGGAAAAAAAAATAATTGGTCTTACTTTTTGGGCACAGTAGTATACCTGAACTCCAATTTTCTTGATGCTCAAAATTACCTGATTGAAGAGCTAACTTTAAAATACCCAGATTTTCAGAAAAGAAATTCATGGGAGTGAAGGAAAGCGGATATTCAGGCATATATTACAACCATGTCACATATATTTTTGCATCTGAGTTAGTAGATTCCTATAGTTGTCAGACTTTTTGTTTCCTAAAAATTGTTTATCACTTTCTTTAAAATAACCATGCACGATTTTCTAAATCATTTAAAATTCATTTCACGATTCATCTTTTAGTAGTTCTTTAAATGTTATCCTACGAAAATTCCTTATTTATTTTTATTCGCTAATTTTTTAGAGCTTTTCGTTCGAGTAAATAAACGTCTTCGCTTTCTGTCAATGGTTTCACAAATATTTTTCATCAAACTTAATTTGATATTAATATGAAACGGTGGAAAACACTTGATTGAAGGATCAACGTATACACATTTTTGAAAATACTCAAAATTCCTTTTAAAATTCAATTTTTAGTAGTTTTCTAAATATTATCCTACGAAAATTCCTATTTTATTCGTTAATTCTTTTAAACTTTTCATTCAATAAACGTCTTCAACTTCTATCGATGGCTTTCCCAAATGTTTTTCATCAAATATAATTTAATATTAGCATGAAAAGGTGAAAAACACTGTTTATAGGATCAACACATGCACATTTATGTTAATGTTCAATGTTCCTTTCAAGATTCATCTTTTAGTAGTTCTTTAAATGTTGTTCTACGAAAATTCCTTCTTTATTTTTTTATTCTCTAATTTTTTAGAATTTTAACTGAACTGTCAAGTAAATAAACGTCTTCAACTTCTGTCAATGGCTTTCCCAAATGTTTGTCATCAAACCTAATCTGATGTGTGTATATACATGAAAATGTGGAAAACACTTGTTTGGAAGATGAACACATGCACATTTTTGTAAGCAGTCAAAGTTCCTTTTAAGATTCATCCTCTTGTAGTTCTCTAAATGTTATCCTACGAAATTTCTTTCTTTATTTTTTATTTGCTAATTTTTCAAAACGTTTCGTTCAAATAAATAAATGTCTTCACTTTCTGTCAATGGTTTTAACAAATTATTTTCATTGAATATAATTTGTTATGGATATGAGGAGGTGGAAAATATTTGCAGGGGGAAGGGGAAGAGGAGCATTTCTAACATTTTTTCAACGTGTGTAAGAGATTTACCTGAAGGCCATATCTTTATCTTGAAGTCACTTTTATGATCCTTGCTGTCCCACTAGCACTAAAAACAACAATATTTTTTTCTAGATTGTAAGCTGGACAGCATAGCGATATCTTAAACCCTCCACATATATTCACACAATACATACTTGTATAGAATAATGATATTTTCATGTATTTCTCTCATATTTACAGTAGGCACTAATAAAACAAATGAAAATTTGCGATCATTTTGCAGTTTTCAGCTAACTTTTGATTAATCAATCCTTTTCCTCTGAGTTAGCAGCATTACCTAGAGCAAAAGTATCTTACAAGGAAAAAAAAAATATCACAGCCTTGCATAAAATATTACTATTAAATTAATTTCATAAAATATTACTTATAAAGAAAAAAAGATGTTAAAATCGTGCAATCTATAAAATCCACAAATTTTATAAATCCTAAAATGAGAAATAGGCAAAAATGTCAAACCAAATGGTGTGAAATCAGTTTTCACAGTGAGTCTAATGTTAACAAAAAAATACTATTACATATAGCACTAAAGGGAAATTCATATTTATAAAAATTCTCCTTAATAATATTTTTCACATGTGGTTTTTCTTTTGCGTTTTTATTGAACGTTCTACACATTGAAATTTAAAAATCAAATTGATTAATGGAAATGGAGATTTTTGAAAACATCACGCTCTTGAAATAAATTTATAGTAATAAATGAAATGATATTTTTAAACTAATAAATTACTTTAAATTACATTTATGTGCATAATGTATATATTAAATTGGATTTATGCACATAAAGTATACATTAAATTGGATTTATGTATATATGTATATAAATTAACAACAAACTTATTTATTTAGATCCATCAAATAACTTTTACTAAAATATATGTTTTTAAAAATGTATGTTTCATAAAATAATAAATATATAAAGTAAATTTAAATAAACAACAAAGTTGAAATAACTACTGTGAAAATTTAAAAGTGTAAACGTGTAAAGGACGCTGATTAGAATATTGTTACAACAATGATTTTATCATTTTTATAAAAGGAAGTTAGTTTTATAAGTACAAATTACTTCCAATTATTTATACGAGTTATTACAGTAGTTCTTGTTTTTGTAACTATAATTTTTTTCGTTGAGATTTTTCTACCACTTTGATCCAAAAATCATAGGATGTCCTGTTCTTGATTTCTTTGTTTTCATTATTGTATAATGTTGTAATAAATAGCTCTTAAACTGATTTTAAATTCTTTTACAGTTAAACAATTTTCACTTAAAAACAAAACTAAGCACATCAAAGCTAATGAACAGGTTGAAACTGAAAGTCTTTTCCATAAGAACTAGCAATTTCACATAAAAATACACATATGAACTATCGTGTTTTTTTATTACAATTGCAGGCTTCTTTGACCAGAGGTCATTTGGCAGGAATGTGACAGATTTAGCATTATTCAGTGGCTGTCTTAGATGGCAGTTATGTGGCATATTTAGCGTTCTTCAGGGACAGCCTTAGATGGCAAGTATGTAGCAAATTTAGCTTTATTGAGTGTGTCAGCACCGGAAGCCAGCCACATGGCTTCGATATTGTGCACCCACAGTTCGAAACGAGCATCCACAGCGTGGTAACTGGGGGAATCTACATCCTTCCCTCAGAAACCATCTAAAGGACTTTCTAGCATCCAAATTTATCGCATCCATCCATCCTTTATATATCTGGAAACATTTGATCTTCCACTTCTTGTATTAATATCTTGTATATCTCTGGAAACACTTGATCTTCCACTTCTTGTATTAATATCTTTATATATCTGGAATCACTTGATCTTCCACATCTTGTATATCTCTGAAAACTTGATCTTCTACTTCTTGTATATCTTTGGAAACGATCTTCTACTTCTTATCTCTAGTCTTCTACTTATATCTCTGGAAACGATCTTCTACTCCTTCTCTGGAAACTTCCTTCACTTCTTGTATTAATATCTTGTATATCTCTGAAATCATTTGATCTTCCACTTCTTGTATATCTCTGGAAACACTTGATCTTCCACTTCTTTTATATCTCTGGAAACACTAGATCTTCCACTTCTTGTACATCTCTGGAAACACTTGATCTTCCACTTCTGGTATTAATATCTTGTATAACTCTGGAAACGATCTTCTTCTTCTTGTATTAATATCTTGTATATTTCTGGGAACGCTTGATCTATTTCTTGTTTTAATACAAATAGTAAATAAAAAAGCAAAACTGATCCAAATCATTACATGTTATGCATCGCTACTATTGATTTATCACAAAAAATATATTGGAATTGATCTAAAATATTTTTTTCTTATTAAACTTTTTTCAGGCTGGTTTGATTCTCTCTCATCGGATGGTAAATTTAAAATTCGTTCATTATTTTACATACATTTGCTTGTCAAAATTAATCAATGGTTTCCATTTGAGTTGGGAGCTTGTATGTATTATTTTAAGATTGTAAGTTAAATAATCTACTTTCAAATTAAATTATCCTCTTTATTTGGGTAATGATATTTCCAAAAACAATAAAACTCTAAATTCACTCAAAGCACTAAAATTTCTTTAGAGAAAGTACTTCAAAAAATTACTACTTGAGCAAGAACATCTAGAGTACAAAAAAAATGAATAAAAATTCAGTAAAAAAATTGCTTCATTAAAACAAGTTTCCAATTTGCTCCTTTTATTTAGAATAGCTACTTTCGTTAAAAATTTGGTCGCAATTAACTGAATAATTCATTACCACTTGAGATGTGACATCTAAAACACGTACGGCAAAACTGCTACTTAAAGAAACCCCAACTCTTAAAAGAATATTAAACTTTTACAAAATAGCGATTTAACCGCACAAAAAAAGCATTCTAAAATGGCTTCAATACAAAAGCGGGCCTTAAATTTTTGATATTCAAAATCTAACTGCTTATAGCTGTTGACATTAATAGCTTCATTAACATAACCTTAAACTGCCATCCCATGCATCTGAAAGATGGGTTTGGAGAAAACCGCCGCTGTTGATACTTCTCGTTAAAATTCAATTACCGCAGCGATAAAATAGGGCCATTTTAACGCCACTCGTTGTCGCACAGTCGTTGGGGAAAATTAATTGTTCAGTGTGACTGTCACTTTTTGTACACGTTTTCTTAGAAAAGAAAGATTAGAATGCTGAAAAGAAGAAATAGTTATTTATTCAATATCAGTAGTAGTAAACGGTAATAATATTAAAGAGAAAAACCATTTGGATAATGAAGGTATTAGGGTGGCAATTCAAGGCTGGATTTCATAAAAACAAGCCCATCAAATTTTGTTGATGTTAAAAAGTAACTCTGCCAATATTTCAGACATTTCAGTTGTTGTACATTTATTTTCAGTTGCTGCATATCCTAAATTCTCAAATAAATATCTTTTATGAACTCTAATTATTTGTATATAAACTAAAAAACAATCATTTCTACCGTATATTGTATACATCAGATAAAATAGCAATTCAATATTTTATTCAAAATAGGTTAAATATACACTGTATTAATTTCTCGGTTAATGAAAGATTTACCATGCATATTTGATAACACTTATTCCAATAGTGAAGAAGACGTACCAAAAGACAAAACGGCAATTCAATGATAGCACGAATAAAAAGTTGTAGACATTTATAAATTCTCCTCCCAGAAACACTTTGAAACTTTCAAGGAATTTTACTTTCAAGTAACTTTCTTTATTTAACTTCAAGAAATTTTCTTTAATTAACTTCAAGTAATTTTCTTTAATTAACTTTATTTTCTTTCAAGTAACTTTTACTTTCATATAAAATAACAAACAATTTACTTTCAAGTATACTCAGATAAAAAGCAATTTACTTTCAAAATAGTAACTGTAATTTACTTTCAAATGATAACATTTTGATTTATTCTATTCAACCAAAAAAGTGGCAATTCTGATAATTTACTTTCAAGTAACTTAATTTACTTTCAAGTAACTTTCTTTACTTTCAAGTAACTCCGCCAATATTTCAGACACTTCAGTTGTTGCACACTTATTTTCAGTTACTGTGCATCCCAAATTCTCAAATAAATATCTTTTATAAACTCTAATTTTTGTATATAAAATAACAAGCAATACAATAACAATCTCTATAACATTTATGTTAAATTTGCAATCGTTTCTACGGTATATTGTATACATTTCTATTTATACAAAATAAGGTATATTGTATACATAGAAATTCTATATTTTATTCAAAATAGGTTAAATATACGATGCGTTAATTTCCTGGTTATTGAAAAATTCACCATGCATATTTGATAATACTAATTTAAATAGTGAAGAAGACATGACAAAATACAAAATGGCAATTCCATCATTGCACGAATAAAAAGTTGTAGATATTTATAAATCCTCCTCCCAGAAAAACTTTGTAACTTTCAAGGAATTTTACTTTCAAGTAACTTTCTTTATTTAACTTCAAGTAATTTTCTTTAATTAACTAACTTTCTTTCAAGTAGCTAAATTTACTTTCAAGTAACTCCGCCAATATTTCAGACACTTCAGTTGTTGTACATTTATTTTCAGTTGCTAGACATCTTAAATTCTCAAATAAATATCTTTTAGGAACAATAGTTTCTTCGGTATATTGTACATCAGCTAAAATAACAATTCAATAATTTTATTCAAAATAGGTTAAATATACACTGTGTTAATTTCCTGGTTAATGAAAAATTCACCATGCATATTTGATAATATTTATTATGATAGTGAAGAAGACATGGCAAGAGACAAAATGATAGCACGAATCCATGATAACACGAATACAAAGTTGTAGACATTTATAAATCGCCCCCACTCGAAAAAAGCTTTCAAACTTTCAAAGAAGGAATTGTTTCCTTTAGTTAAAAAATTTAACGTTTAAAAGTTTTCCCAGATGCAGTTTTGTTCAATCGGTGGTCTAGCCCATAGCGTCTTGATTTTTGAAAATGCATCCACTTTATCGATCGGAGAAACAATCTCGAGGGACTGTTAGCGTTGTTGCAACAAAAATTTATTTTTGGGTGGTGAAACTAGGAATAATCTTATTTGTTTTTATCGCTTCTAGTACAGGACACATTGTCCTTCATGCTGGTTTACTGGCCTCGGTGTGTCTCACCATGTTGCCATGACTCATTCTTGCTGAACATGTTTTTATTAATAAATCAATGTCTTGATGATTTCCTGAGCTAGATTTTTTTGATATGGGATCACCAGTATTTTTAGAAAGGGCAAGTAATTTATAGGGGGTAAGCAATTTGTTTTTATAAAAAGGTTTAAAAATTAAAGTTGACATAGATATGCTTAGAACTAACAACATTTCTAAAAATGTATGCTATCAAAACATATAAACGTACTTTTACAAAAAATTATTTGAAGTTAATCTACCTCTTTTTCCAATAACAAGATTTCTTATCACATCCGAATGAATGTGCAAATTTTTATTCAGGGTCGATTTTTACATAATATAACTTATTGAAACTTTATATTCTTTTAATTTAAAGAAAAAGAACTATTTTGTTCATTAGGGAATTAGTAGATTCTGGTATTTAGTAGTATCCCATCAATGTGCATAGAAGAATAATGCTCACAAATGAAACAAAAAAATTTCATCACAGTGCATTTGTCTAATGATACATGTGTCATTTGTCACCATCACATCATGATGGCACATCCATGATCCATTAAGGCACATCATGATGACAAAACATAAAATTAAGCTATTGTTAGGAATTAGCTAAATGAAAAAAGCCATATAAGAAAAATAATTGTATTTAGCGATATAAGAAAAATATTTGTATTTAGCAATATAAGAAAAATGTTTATATTTTCTATAAGCAATATAAGAAAAATATTTGTATTTATCAATATAAGAAAAATGTTTATATTTTTCTATAAGCAATATAAAAATATATATATTTTATTAACAATATTTTAGCAATACAAGAAAAATATATATTTTATTAGCAATATAAGAAAAATATATATTTTATTAGCAATATAAGAAAAATATTTGTAATTGGAAATTAGTAACTAAGTTAAATTAGTTGATTGAAAATAATTAATGTATATTTCCAGTGATTATAAAACTAAATTTTAATTAAAAAAAATTAATAGTATTATAGTTATTGAATACATTACCTGTAATGTATTAAGTAGTAAACTTAGGCAATTAAGCCAAAAATTTAATTCTTTTGTTTTTATAGATTCCTCAATATTCAAAATTCCGGTATAGATAAATTTTTCGCATTAAACCGAAACATTATTATTCAAAAACTTTTACAACGAGATCTCGTTTTTGTATGATGAATTTCCTTAATGAGTATCAACATAAATACATACGGTCGTCAAGATTTTTACTAAATAGAAATTTCTAAACGCAATCTTCAATGAAAGTAATCCACTTCTTAAACATGAATTGGTTTCAGAAAAGATTGGACGCCTTTAAAAAGGGATAAATCAAACTGTGGCACATTCATCATCCCTTCACACCCAGGCGACGCTCTGTCATCAAAAGCATTCGCATTTTCATCTTTTTTTTTGATCTTCTTAGAGAAGTGTTCTTCACCAAAAATAAAAGAAGCCATTAGTTTCGATTCAATAGAGCACTAGCAGCCAAACACAAAAGGCTTTCACGACAATACTTCTGCAAGAAATCTTCTAGTTTAGGTGCAAAAGGCATTTCTTTGATTTACATAAATTTGTTAGCCTTCAAAATCCAAAATTGTTTCTCTTACAATTCAATTTGTTGTAAGAAATCTCAACATTGCCACCAATCGATCATTACTCAATCAGGAATATATGCAAAAAATTGACAAATCACTCTGAGACGCAGATCAAAAACGATTAAAGATAAATTACAAAAATAAAATAGATTTCTCATCTTCAATTGATTGATAAAAATATTTCAACTATAATAAAATAAATTAGAGTTGCAGGGTCTACAAATATTAATTGACTTATACTTGTAGACTTGTTAACTCCGACTTAATTAATTGGATTTACTTAATAAAGTGCAGAACCTATAAATACTTGTTAAAATTAAAACATTTTTAAGCTATAGGGGAAAACTTATAAAATATCAATTTATAAATATAACAGGGTATCACCAAAAGTGAAATGTGAATAAAATATACTTGTTAAAAATTTAGATGGTGTGAAGAAAAGATCTGACCAAAATAATGTGAAAAATTTTGTTTCGTTGCTGACGCAGGCTTGAATTAGAAATTCTTTTGCCCGTTTATTTTACCGTGGTGACATAAACGTTTTGGACATGGAACATATCCAAGCTATATATTGTTATGTAGCATGGAACAACATATATTTCTCATAAGGAATATTATAAAAGAAATCTTTTAAAGACAAGAACAGTACTTTACGCAAAGTATGGCAAAAGCTTTTAAAGTATGGTAAAAGGGGGTGCAATACCACAGACCGTGTCCAATCCAACAGCTAAATTTGAACAGACTGGTATTATCTTGAATAATTGGGAGGGAAATGTCAGCAAATATTAACATAAGCATCACCGAGGTGGTGACAGCAACATTTATTATCTATGAACGGATACTTAACTTGCAATTAATAGTAGTCGTATCAGTACGTGGGCTGCCAACAGTTTTTTACAACGACGATGCAAACTTCATTTTACACTGTACCTCATCAGCCAAGAGTCAACATGTATTAAGATCTTTTCGATATTGCTATCTTTGGACCAATAACTACAACAGATTAATCAATAAATCAAGAGATATATATAATTTATTAGTGCATTTTATATTACTGTAGAAAGTAATTAATCATTACCTTCATTGCTCATAAAATGAATAATCAGCTTATGATAACTGAAACATAAAATTAAAAATTCTTGATTCTTGTCTTTCAACGTAACGTGAGAAAACTGCATCGATTGTTGTTCCGTGGCGTGTAGTAGGCTCAAGTGGTGAATCGTTAATTTTCAACAATAATGTGAGATATTACCATCCGGCTGAGTGGATGAGAAGACGCTGCAATGTGTTTTATTTTCATTATTATTAATTGGATCAATTTGGAGTCCACATTAAGGATACAATTTAGCGAAACGCAAATAATAATTCGTTTCAAATCATCCCGGTGATTGTGTGTTGCTTACTATGTGATTTGGCTCAGGAGTACAAGATTCTAAATCTTTATCATATTCGAATTCAAATCTGAATAAGATCGTTGTTTTAAATAAATTTGTCAATTTTTTAATTAATTTGGAGACCAAATTAAAGATATTAATTCAATGAAACACAAATAATAATTTGTTTTAGTTCGTTTAAAATCGGCTCGGTGATTTTGTTTGTTTACTATGTGAATTGGCGCAAGGGGTACATGATTCTAAATCTTTATCATAATCTAATTCAAATCTAAATAAGGCCAATATTTTGAATAAATTTGGCAAATTAAGGCAAATGTGTTGAAGTAATCATTATTCTGCTGAAACTCGCCGATTAACGCTCTATCAGTGTAAACAGGAAATGACGTCGTGCGTACATAAATGCGCTATATAGCCCGGCCCATTTCCGTAACACAAAATGTTGCCGAACTTGTTGTCTAAACTCGTATAAGAAGTTTAACTTTTGCAAAAACACTACATGAGTTCCTATTATTTTTATCAAAAGATCAAACCACATCTTCAGAGAAATTAATTCAATATCACATCTTGTGTATTCCCAAATAACCACAGTTATTATCATTGGTTTAAAGATGAGTTAAAACAGTTCCGAATAACCTTCATCTTCAGGACTGGTATTTCACTAATTTGTCATGACTAGATCTCTTTTACAAATAATCACATCTTCACTTTCACGGATATTCAAAAATATATTATGGTTTAGTTATAAATATAGCTTATTGTAATTGATTAAAGATGAGTTAAAAATTTTTTTTTTTTACTTACAATAAATGTGACAAATTGAAAAGTCCAACCTTCACTAAGCCACGGAACAACAATTTCAGGGCTCACGTAAGCCATATTTCAGTTATCATAATTTGTCATGACTAGTTAATCTCTTTTACACAAAGCCTAAAAGGGATTATTGCAATTTCACGGAAAAATGTTCATAAAATTTAAAATGAAAGTATTATTAGAAAGTTTATAATATAATCAGAGATATAATTAAAGATAATATCTTCAATTGATTATTATATTGTAGAGAATTAGAGACATTTCCCTCCCAATTTTTTGTACCAGTCTTTCAAATTACAATAAGTGTTACAAATGCATGCAATTAGAGTAAAAGTGTTACGATTTTGAGATAATAAATTGACACATGTGTTCTGAAAAAGATAGATTTAAATGTTTAATTAATAGTTGGAAATTAAAAAATAATTATTGCAGCCAAAATAAATTTTATGTAAAAACCAAATGAATCAATAAATTTTACAAATGAATTAATAAAATAAGTTTTTCAGTATTTTATATCTCTTGGCACACTTTTACTACATTCACAAGAATTATAGCATGAATGAATATTTTTCTAACACGTCTTTAAGCAACTGAATTTATTTATAAAATCGCTCTATTATGAACATTTGAATAATCTTATTAGAGAAGGAGTTAAATTTTAGATATTTAATTTGCGAGAAAGGTTGAAATGACGGAATTTTCTAATACTACCATTTCCACTTTCCTTTTATCGTCATTCTAAATTTCTTGGATTCTACTTGGTAGATTAAAACTTCTTGGAATAACTACTAAATATCTTGGATTTTAAGAAGTAGAATCCAATCAATTTGCTAAATTTTTAAAGGAAGGCATTTAAATGTTTATACCAATTACACCGAGATTTGCTTTAAATTTCTTAGAATCAAAGATGAACAATATGAATGTATTTGAAAATATTAACTATAAAGAATTTACAATGTTTTAAACCCGACTCGTGCCTCAGTGTCAACGTGCTTGGTTTGTTGCATGAGACTACAAGGTGTTTTGAAATTGGTCTAGATGTTACTGTCTACCAAGTGGGATAAGAAAAAAAATGTTCTAAATACTGATAAAAAAATTTTTCTGTTTAAAAAATTTTAAATACATTCAAAGTTCGTTTAATTTATGCAGTAGCCTCTCTTTACATATATATATATATATATATATATATTGCACGCTTTTTATAGAAAAAATCGCCAGTTATATCGCGCTTTGTCACTAGACATGCGTGATATAATGAGATGAACTAAACATGTATACAACATTAAATATATCTATGCTGTTAAAAGATACTGCGGACAAATATTCAAAACGGATAACTGAAAACTTAGACATAGTTTTTGAAATGAAGTTATTGTAACTATTTTTAAGAAATATTTAACAGTAATTGTTTGTCATCAAGGTCAATTATTTCAAAAGTAATACACAATCAACTTCAATAGTAGAAAATGTAAAAAATTAAAATATAAGAATATGCGTTTAAGATATGCTGGAATTCTATCCAGGAATTGTTCATTTAATTTTGTAATAGAATTTAAAGTTATTGGTGCTGTATTGCTCAACTATACTTTTTTTTTGTAATAATCTTTATTTTTAACTTTCCTCTTTAACAACCCTCCTAATGTAGACTAGATGTCTCCAAACTTTTGGACACCATTTCTCCACAAAGTTAGATTGATCAAGATCTAGCAAACCATATCAATATGCAGTCTTTTTTTTTTTTTTAAATAAGAATTAAAAAATGCTTTTTAGATATATTCATAAAATGATGCGAACGATGCATGTATCAAAAAAAAGCACGTCAATATGTATTTGCATTTGTGTTATAAAAAAAATCAAGTAGTTATTAAATTAGGACAAACTATAATTTTCTAATAATAATTAATTAAGTATAAATAATTGAGCAGATCTTCTACAAGCACAATTTGATAGGTTGCAATATATGTTGTATTTTTTCACGTTCTGAACTATTTCTTCTTCTTCTTCATCGGCGCTGCAGCCCAATGGTGGTCCAAAGCCGTCTGTCTATTGGCAGATGAACTATTTACCTTAATAAAGTATAAAAAATTCTCTGAAAAATGGAACATGCTAAACCCGACACATAGATGTTAACACATTAGCATTAAGTCTTTTTGACAAATGGTACTTGTGAACTTGATCCACAGTTACAAACCATCTTCAGTGGAAAACACAGCTGAATAAATCTCATAATGTATTATAAAATTTGTTAAATTATATTCTAGAAGTATAGAATATAAATTATTGTGATTTTTTTCTAGTAAAGAAAAATCTGAATTTTTTTGAAACGCATTATTAAAAACAAATTAATTTTTTTTTGCCCTTTATAAGGCATATCTAAAATGCTGCCCTCAGAAACGTTTCTTGATATTTGACGCCTGGTCTTGGCTAGCCTTCTTGGCGTATTTTGAAGGACGTTGTTATCGATCAATGTTCTCCACTTCGGAATTTATGTTAAATATTGATGAAAAAATTGAATCATTTTCATCTTTCATCATTTTAAACATTAAGACAAAAAAATCATCGATCTCAAAATAAAGTGTTTAAAATAAACAAGAGGAAATTTTACACTCATGTCCATAAATTAAGGATAATTCAGAATCACACAGAAATTGAACTCTAAAATAAAAATTTCACCTATAGAATTATCACACACATCTTGAAGAAGAATATGCAAATTACAGGAAACCACCAGATGGCGCGGATAGTACGTCACAATGACGAGAGTAAGAGAGGGGTATATAAGGAATGGTGGCAAAGAAGTAAAATTGTTCACAAGCGCTTTAAAAAGCCTTTCAGTGCAATAACCGCATAGTTATGGGCACAAAGGAAGCATTTGGATGATTTTTACGTGGAAGAATTATCGGACGACTGGAATGTGGACGTACCCAGCTGGAAGTATCCGAGGAACTTGGAATCGCCCAGAGTGTCATCTCCAGGCTTTGGCAACTATTCCAAGATGAAGGTAATGTGAGTAGATGTTACAGCACAGATCGCCACCGAGTTACAACGCCGAATGAGGACCGGTATTTAGCAGTTACTGCCAAAAGAAACAGACGGAGCACAGCATCAGACCTGTCTCGTCAGCTCTCTTCAGCTACCGGTACGAGAGTTTCAAGGCAGACCGTGTACAGACGCTTACGGCACATTGGTCTATATTTTCGTAGGCCTGTCAGATGTGTTCCACTTACCGCAACTCACTGTCGCCTGCGATTAACCTTGGAGTAGAGAGCATGCATTGTGGACATCGCAACAGTGGTCTTGTGTGATGTTTTCCGACGAGTCCAGGTTTAGTTTGCTGTCTGAATGCTCGCCGGCCTTTCATATGGAGAGCGCCAGGTACCCGTTACCACCAAAAGAACACCATTGAACGACACCGTTACGATGGTGCAGGATGGCTCGTTTGGGGAGGAATTATTCTTGGTTCCAAAACTGACCTGCATGTTCGGAGTGTAACGATGACAGGCCACATCTATCGGGATGTCGTTCTGGAACAACATGTACGTTTGTTTCGGGGCGCCATGGGTGCTGAATTTCTGTTTATGGATGACAACGCCCGACCTCACCGTGCAAACATTGTAGACGAATGCCTTCAATTGAGGATATCACCCGTATGGATTGGCCAGCATACTCACCGGACTTGAATCCAATAGAGCATGTGTGTCAACCCCCTCCCACCTGTCAACAGGAACTTCGAGGGCATTGCTTGATGAGTGGTGTAATATTCCCCAAGATCAGATTGATAATTTGATACTCAGCATGCCTAGGCGTTGTAAGGCCTGTATTGCATCGTCCGGGAGACATACTCCATATTAACCATCATACTAACCATGTTATACTGTTTTTTGTAAATAGGTTCTTTTTTTTAAATTTGCTCCAGGGAGTAAAAATCGCAATTTTTATTAATTATGTCAAACATATAGCATCTTTTTTGCTCTTTACCTTTTTGTTTAATAAATAGACTTTACAAATAAGTCAAATTTGTTTTGCTTCTGTCTCTTTCTTTGCCTGAACTTCATTATCCTTAATTTATGGACATGAGTGTAGTTAAAAGCAAAAAAAAAGAGACCAATCATCTTTTTCCCCCTTCAATATATGACTTTCTTTGAGGTTTTTATATTTTTTTAATTTCATATCCTTATGTTTTTCTCGAAGTTTGTTTAAGTAACTTCTATTGGATGAAGATATTCATTTGATTTCAATAACAAAGATTCTTGTTCACTTTTTCATTACAATTTTAAGAATTAATGTTTTCACCAGCATTTTCAATTCCAGGAGTTTTCTTCAACTTTTATTGTAGCAAATTGGAGCATCTTGGTAAAATTTTGTTGAACGTCAATGAAGAACATCAAAACTGTGTTGTTGCGACGAGCAATCTACCAAAAGGATATGGTTTGCCGAGAGGATTTTAGCCAGGGCTAACTTAAAAGACATTCTTGTACTCTAAATGTGCTTACAAAAATACATATATCCTATAAAAATACAAGTACCAAATTAACAGGTACCAAAGTATTACAGAATAGCTTAAGATAGGCAAAAGAAAATTGTAATTTTTGAGCATAAAAATGCTCTATTTGTAATGTGTTAAATCTTATTATTTTCTTCATTATAGAATAACTTCTATAAGTTCTTCTTTCATTATTAATAAAAGATAACTTTTTATAAGCCTCAGTACTAAGATAAGTCTCTCAACATTTACTTAGTGTGCTGCTAAAGCAATCACTGTCTTCTACTGGCTGTTTTATTTAAGGATACAATTTAATTACCTCCTTAACATTCAATTTTAACATAAATTCCTAAAATTCTGGAAAATACATTATTTTTTTAACCGATTCCTGACTCCGACTCCTTAAAAATGCTGAAATCTCGACTCCAACTTTTAGGGATAACTACCTAGCATTTGCGTGTTGTATAAGAGAAAAACTTCACGGGCAATATGACTGTCGATGTTCTACACACATTGTCCCAATCACCATCAAGACTACTTGTTTCTGAAAACAATGACTGCAACAGACCCCATCAGCAGTTTCGAACTTGGGTTCTTCTGCTTGTTAGCTGCACACTTTACTAATGCACCAGGAATATATCTTGAAACCTCTATAGAAATCACCTTTAATAAATTTATACTAATTTATTATTCTAAATGAAAATTCAAATTTTACTAATAAACCCATGTTAAAATATAATTGAAAAATTTATCAGAACCAATAATTTGCGAAATCGGCTTTCTCTTAAAAACACTACTAACACAATAATTTCCTTTTGTGCAGGGAAATTTCTAATATCAAGGAATAGTTGGTAGTTTATCCTAATTGGATGAAGTATAAAAATGAAATCTCTCTGAAGCAGTTAGTTGTCCTTGTCTAGAGAGATGTTTGGTGAATCGTTAACAGCCTTCCTGAGAAGGAAGCAGATGTTAAGGTGTGCTTCAAATTGTCTTAGGTACTTGACAACATTAAAGGCGCAAAATTTCCCTTTTGCCACGAGAGCAACTTCTCATTTCAAGATGTTGCGCTTGGGGGAGATTTAAAATGGAACAAGTTTTTTTTCAGGGAAATAATTCTAATTGGTTGACCACGTTTCGTTCTGCACTGCATATTATATACCGTTTAAAAGTCCATTTGCTAGTATACTCCCTATATTTTACATTGTAATTAAAGAGCAATTAAGATAGTTATAATGTATTTTTATAACTCAAACAATTAAATTTGAAGGATAACATGATATTTTATATTTAAATCTTCAATGAAGAAATTTATATTTTGATTGTAAAATAAAAAAAGAATTTAAAAAAAAGCTATGAGACATGCTTTGCCAAAAAACTGCATTTAAACAACATTAATTTCATTCTTGATCTTACTTTACAAAATAAACAGTATTTTTACATCAGTGAATCGCGTGCGTATCATAAACAGCCCACTGACGGGCAATAACGGTAAGGGTATTGCTTTAGAATAACTTTTGGGAAACTTGCCTGCATTTGAGTATCATATGAGAAAACTCACACCAGGCAACCTGGCTGATGATACGAGATATTACACACAAGCTGTCACAACTCCATCGAATTTCCTTACTTTTAAAAGCAATGGGAACAGGCTGCATCAGTGAATTCAAGGCTGAGCTCTATTACACAATAAATACGCATCTTATCAGTGAGCTACAAGAAGGACGAATAACTTTGAAATATTCACGAATTCAAAAGAATAAATGAAAAAAATTGTAACAGCCTGTTCTATTTTTATTAACAGAATTATAGTAATATTAATGTAATATAACCTTACAGTTTTAATAGTATTGTGTATGTACTGTGTCTGATCGAGAATATTTGATAATTTTGATTTAATTTATATATATTGATATTTAAAAAAATGAATTTTCAAAATGCATTAATGAATTAGAATTAAAAATAAATGTGTGTTCCAATAAAACAATTATCTGAAACGTATCTCTGTGTATATAACATGTCAATGTATAAATGATAGCATCTATAAAAAAACATCTTGAAACTTCATTATTGGTGCCAGAACTTTGCTTTAAAACTTAAACGCTCAAGTTTATTCAAGAAATTGCTAGCTAAAATATATGCCAAGAAATTTAAACAACTGAAATTTTACCTACAAACCTAATAACATAAATTTGTTTCAGATTTAACCAGAGCACTATTCAGTTGTTTCTGAGTTTAAAAGTATTCATACTTTAAAGAAAAACACAATAAAATATTACAGTTGTTGCTTTTATATAAACTAAAAAAATTTCAGTGTTTCCCTAAAACAAGCGGCTGAATACTTTTGTGTAGCATGAAATTGCCCTTTTGTAAATCGTAGATATTTTGTTCTTGCATTTCTAGTTTATTAAATATTATTTCTTTATATAACATCAAATTGCAACTGCAAAATCTCAGAAAATATTTTAGATATTTTATTTATTCGGTACAATTAAACTAGTAAGACATTTATAAAACTAGTAATGTGAATAGTTTTGGAAAAATAGTTCTGTAATCTGTAGTTTATGAATTGCCTTTGTAAATAATAATAGTTAAGATTATTTTCTTTTCTACCAGAAGTTCTTATTTTTGAATGGAAGGATTTACATTTTTTCTAAAAATAAATTTTGTTTCCAAATTTGAATTTTGAAATTTAATACATGGTTCACAAATTATTTTCGATGTTTACTAAATGAATGTTTTCTAGATGTTTTCTAAATGTTTCTAGAATTTTTACTGGATTAATGTTTCCTAGATGTTTTCTGAATATTTCTTGAATGTTTACTAGATTAGTTCTTATTTTGAATAGAAGGATTTAAAATTTTTCCAAATTTGAATTTTGAACTTTGATACATGGTTCACAAATTATTTTCAATGTTCACTAGATCAATGTTTTCTAAATGTTTCTAGAACGTTAACTAGATGAATGCTTTCTAGATGATTTCGAAATTTTTCTAGAATGTTTACCAAATGAATGTTTTCGTTGTTTAGTAGAGTTTGGTATAACTGCATTCCTATTTTATCGTTAGCGCTATTATATAGAATTGTTGGAGACATATTCAATAAAAAAAAAAAACGCTGCTGCAAAAAAAAATGTATCTTTAACTACAGAAATTTTTTAAAAATGTATCATTTAACTACATATATATATATACGTATGTATATATATATATGGAATTTATCTGAACTTAAATTTTATTTTACGTGATTTATCTGAAATCTAATACTCATAATTAAAATTGGAAACTTTTTTATAAAAATTTCAAAATTTTAGTTTTGTTTTTGCAGACACAAGGAAGACGGATTCAAGATGCCATTTACCAGGACTAGAAGTGAAGATTTTTAATGTTGACAACTAACATAATCAGGAAGAAATTATAGGTTTTAGAGGCCTGGAGATCTGTCTTTAAACTTAGATCAGTCATCAACAAATAACTGTTTAAATATAAAAAAATAGAGTATTCCTTCCTAAATCAAAAATCAATAAATGGGTTAAATTGAAATACAAGTTATTTAGAAATGAATATACGAAAGACTGTTATGCAATTCATGTAAAGAATTGCTTTCAAAAAAAATTGATTTTCCAAGATGGCAGTGAATACATAAATGAATCTCTGGGATATATGAACCACATTTGTAAGTTAACAATTTAAAGTAATATTAAGCTAATATAAATGAAGTAATAATATTAATTAAGTTATGATAAACGAAGTAATAATATTAATTGAGATATAATAAATGAATTTGAATTAGGAATTTAATTTTTAAACCGATGATTAAATGTTTTAATACAAGTGACTAAAAATACAATAATGAAATACAACTTATCTGGAAATGAATCTACGAAAGGCTGTTGTATCATTCATGTAAAAGAATTGCTTTCAAAACCAAATTGATGCTTCAAAATGGCAGTAAATACATAAATGAATCTCAGAGATATATGAACTACATTTTAATTTAACAATTTAAAGTAATATTAAGCTAATTTAAATAAAGTAATAATATTAATTAACCTGTGATAAATGAAATAATAATATTAATTAAGCTATGATAAGTGAACTTGAATTATGAATTTAGTTTCTAAGCCGATGCTTAAATGGAATTTTAAAATCCTAAGTGGCTATTATAAAAACTCAAGTTATATTTTAGTTTCACAAGTTAAATGAATTAAGTTCGTAATCGACAAAATGATATTCTGAAGTACCAACATACAATTTCGATTACCTCGACAGCTCAAAGGTTTTAAAATATCTTTAATTTGAGCTCTGACGAAAAGTGTATCTGGTGATTATATTCAAACCAATTGACATACTTCAAGTACTTTTAACACAATGCAACTGAGTAATTGAAAACTGGACATTTTCCGTAAACTCATTCAATTAAAACTAATATTTCAACTTCTTTGAGCTTATTTAATCTTAGTATGCTTTGGTCATATACTCTTTTTATTTTTTCTTACATATGTTTTTTTAATTAAATATAAAATTTTTGGTTGAATGGTTCTTTTTATTAGTATTTTAAATCACATATCATATATTTTTCGGTGTAATTTACTTCTTTTATTTATTTTTTTTTAATTTTTACAGAACTGAATTATCTTCTGTTGGGTATGAATAGAAGCTCTTTCAACTTGCTTCGTAACGCAGCTTGCTTACTCTCGCTTGAAATGTTTGCAGAAGTATTCATTGCGAAGGAAAGAGTCTAAGCTGTAACGCACTTCTCTAATGGAATTCGTAAACGGAAACAGCTTATTCTGCTGCGGCAGTTTTGTTTCTTTCATGGAACTGTTTTTAATACGCTTCAATGCTTTTCTGATAAATTCCACAGGAAGATCGGCTTACATATCTGTATACATGCAAGTAACTCGCATGGCAGGATGACAGCAGATTTAGAAATGCTCTTAAGTTTTGTTATGGCAAAGTTGGCTATTTTACGAGAGAGGCTTTTTTTTTCATATGAAGACAAATCAGCAAAAGTAGATTAGTTGAACTTTATTGAGAAGTTTTTTTTTTCTAGATGTTACGTTTCGTTTCTAATAATAATTTGTCTATACTATTGAATACTTAACTCTAAAATTATTACATTATTTTCCTCCAATTGTTTTAGAACTTTAAATTAAAATACAGAATACCAATAGAAACATCCCAGTTTCAAATGCATATATATTTTTTTCTAGATGATATGTTTCGTTTCAAATAATAATTTGCATACACTATTCAAACCTTTACTCTAAAATTATTATGCTATTTTTCTCCAAATGTTTTAGAACTTTAATTTATAATACAGAATAGCAATAGAAAATATTCTAAATTACGTGTTACTTAACAACGTACATGTAATTTACAATATTTTCGGATTATATATAGGATAAGGATATTATATATATATTACTTTTTTTTTTTGTATTAATAAAGTAGGGAAATTTTTTAAATTATGCAATTCCTTTTGATTTCCATTTCAAAAGAGTTCTCAAAAGGACTTTATTTTTGGATTCATTTTAATAAGTTTCTTTGTTAGACATACCAGTTTGGAATACATATTTTGTTTCTAGATGCTATGTTTCGTTTCTAATAATAATTTGCCTAGACTATTCAAAACTGTACTCTAAAATTATTATATTCTTTTTCTCCAATTCTTTTAGAACTTTGATTTAAACTATAGAATAGCAATAGGAAATATTCTAAATAGTACATTACTTAACAAAGAAATACAGCGGGGAATTTTTAAAGATATGTAATTCCTTTTGATTTTCATTTCAAAAGGTCTTTTTGGATTTATTTCAATTAGTTTCTTTTAGACATCCCAGTTTCAAATGCAAATTTTTTTTCCGGGTGATATGTTTCGTTTCTAATAATAATTTGCCTAGACTATTCAAAACTTTACTCTAAAATTATTATATTCTTTTTCTCCGATTCTTTTAGAACTTTGATTTAAACTATAGAATAGCAATAGGAAATATTCTAAATAGTACATTACTTAACAAAGAAATACAGCGGGGAATTTTTTAAAGATATGTAATTCCTTTTGATTTCCATTTCAAAAGGTCTTTTTTTGGATTTATTTCAATTAGTTTCTTTTTAGACATCCCAGTTTCAAATGCAAATTTTTTTTCCGGGTGATATGTTTTGTTCCTAATAATAATTTGCCTAGACTATTCAAAACTTTACCCTAAAATTATTATATTATTTTTCTCCAATTCTTTTAGAACTTTAATTTAAACTATAGAATAGCAATAGAAAATATTCTAAATAATATGCTAATTAACAAAGACATACAGCAGGAAATTTCTTTAAAATATGTAATTCCTTTTGATTTCCATTTTAAAAAGGTCTTTTTTTGGATTCATTTCAATTAGTTTCTTTGCTATAGTACATCCCAGTTTCCATATGAAGACAAATCAGCAAAAAGTAGATTAGTTGAACCTATTGAGAAATTTTTTCTAGATGTTACGTTTCGTTTCTAATATAATTTGCCTGTACTATTCAAACCTTTACCCTAAAATTATTACATTATTTTCTCCAATAGTTTTATAACTTTAAATTAAAATACAGAATAGCAATAGAAAATAATCAAAATAACATGGTACTTAACAAAGAAATATATTAATATTTTAAATAACGTGTTCATTTCAATTAGTTTCTTTGTTAGACATCCCAGTTTCAAATGCATATTTTTTTCTAGATGATATGTTTCGTTTCTAATAATAATTTGCCTAGACTATTCAAAACTTTAACCTAAAATTATTACATTATTTTTCTCCGATTGTTTTAGAACTTTAAATTAAAATACAGAATAGCAATAGAAAATATTGTAAAAAACATTGTACTTAACAAAGAAATAAAGCATAGAATTTTTAAAAATAAGTAATTTCTTTTGATTTACATTTGAAAAGGTCTTTTTTTTTTTTATTCATTTCAATTGGTTTCTTTGTTATACATCCCAGTTTCAAATGCATATTTTTTTTTCTAGATGATATGTTTCGTTTCTAATAATAATTTGCCTAGACTATTCAAAACTTTACTCTAACATTATTGCTTTATTTTTCACCAATTGTTTTAGAACTATAATTTAAAATACAGAATAGCAATAGAAAATATTACAATTAATATGTTACTTAACAAAGAAATACAGCAGGGAATTTTCTAAAAATATGTAATTCCTTTTGATTTCCATTTCAAAAGAGTTCTCAAAAAGGACTTTTTTTGTATTCATTTCAATTAGTTTCTTTGTTAAACATCATAGTTTCAAATGCATATTTTTATTAATAATCTTTAAATTATTTTTACCATGGCTATACTAATTTAACGAAAAGTTCAAAAAGTAATAAAAAACAAGCAACAAAAAGTTCAAATGTATATTTTTATTAACGCTCTTTAACTTAGCTTTACCATGCGTTTACTAACTTAACAAAGAAATACAGCAGGGGATTTTTTAAAAATATATTACTAGTAGGATATTTCAATATATTTCAATAGGAGAAAGCTACTTTCTGCTTCTACTGAGAGCAGCTATTTCATGAGCTTAATTTTTGCTGCTGGAGATTATCTTCCTCGATATTGTCCCATGCCTAGCTTTGTCATTATCACTAATCGAAATGCCATAAAGACACACATAAAGTGATAATGAAAATTATTAATAATTATTCAATAAATTAAATTAAGAATAATGTGTGAAATTATTGAATTAATGCAATTCTACTTAACTATTTTACTAAATGAAGTATTTTCCATGAACAGATTCTTACAAGAAACTTTTTAAACTTTCTGACCCGCACCCATCCCTGCATTTCAGCGAATGCTAATGCTGAGTTCGCCAGTTGCACTGCTTTCTCAACTGCTAGACACATTCTCTGACGCCACTTAAAAGGTAACAAACTCGGAAAAAGTATACTCCACTCAGCCAGCTGAAAAAGGCGTGTTTTGGCTTGCATCCAAAAAATAAAGAAATAAAGAAAGTGGGAGGATGTATGCATTCTTCAGAGTAAAAGCTTTATTTAGAACTATTTATCTTTTCTCTTCTAACTGGTCTCGCATAACTCACTATCTTTTGAACTGCTTAAGACCATCAGAAGTTTTACCTTAGTGACCTCCTTGACATGGAAAATATTGTTGCCATCCCAACTTTTCGCATCATTATATTAGACGCCATAGACGTTTTATTCAGTTTATTTTCTATTAACAATATATATATAACAAAATTTTATTCAAAATATTAGATTCAAAAAATTAGTTTTTATACTTACAATTAATGTATGTATTTAAATCAGCATTTTTACCTTTGTGACCTCCTTGACACGGAAAATATTGTTGCCATCCCAACTTTCTCGCATCATTATATTAGACACCATAGACGTTTTATTCTATTTATTTTCTACTAACGATATATGAATAACAAAATTTTATTCAAAATTAAATTATTCAGAATAATAGATCCAAAAAAATTAATTTTTGTACTTACAATTAATGTATGTATTTAAATCAGAATTTTTACCTTTGTGACTTCCTTAACATGGAAAATATTGTTGTCATCCTAACCTTTTCGCATCATTATATTAAACACCATAGACATTTTATATAGTTTATTTTCTATTTGCGATATATAAATAACAAATTTAAATTCAAAATTAAAGTATTCAGAATGTTAAATTCAAAAAATTATTTTTACTTACAATTACTGTATATATTTAAATCAGAATTTTTTTACCTTTTTTGCCTCCTTGACATAAAAAATACTGTTGCCATTCCAACTTTTTCGCATCATTATATTAGACACCATAGACGTTTTATTCAATTTATTTTCTTCTACAGATATATGAATAACGAATTTTTATTTTAAATTAAAGTATTCTGAATATTATAGTCAAAAAATTAATTTTTGTACTTACAATTAATGTATGTATTTAAATCAGAATTTTTACCTTTATGACCTCCTTGACATGGAAATATTGTTGTCATCCCAACATTTACGTATCATTATATTAAACACCATAGACATTTTATACAGTTTATTTTCTATTTGTGATATATAAATTACAAACTTTTATTCTAAATTAAAGTATTCAAATTATTTGATTCAAAAAATTTAGTTTTTATATTTATGATTAATGTATATATTTAAATGTAATGGTAATTAAATAATAATTGTTTAATTTTTAATAGTAAAAAGAAAGTCAGAATGCAATGTAAAAGGCTGTTTTGATTGAAGGGCATGTGAAAGAGCATATATAAGTACATTGTGTATATTGCCCTTGCATTAATTGCCTCTTTTGGTATAGATTTTTCGGAAGGTTATTTTAATCAAATCCCATTCTATGAAACAGAACTCTTTCAATAAAAACAATAATGGAATAGTTTTAATTAAAAATATAAAAGAAATCCCTCGGTGTTAAGAAAAGTAATTGCTTTGTAGTGCCAGTAAGTGACTATAGAGAGTTTGTAAAATTTAAAAATACTGTTACTTATTTAAGTTTCCATTAGCTACATTTCTTTTAAAATATTATTTGCATTTAATTTAAAGAAAATTTAAATAATTGAACATTAATAAATTAATTTTTAAGTATAATTTTAACAACAGGAATTTCTCTTTTTAGTTAAAATAATTAATCATGCAACAAATCCAGATTAATTCAAGTTAAGAATTAATAGATAAAATTAAAATTACTGCAAAAATATAGAAATTTAAACTTCACTTTTTTTAGCAGATCAATGTCATGATCTAAACAGGCTGCTGGCTATAATTTTAACTAAATAATACATTAAAATGAATTATTTAGTAACAATTATATCTATTTTGTTAGAGCGGTTTTAAACGAAATAAAAATATCGTTTTAAAACGAAATTTATTTTTTTTTTAATGTGATTTGATTTCCTCACTAACTCCGAAATGTTTATTTAATCAACATCCTCAGAATCAAATATCATTAAAATTAATTATTTAGTAAAAGATAAAATATATTTTGATATTCTTTTTTGTTTAATGTGATTTTTTGATTTCATTACTTTTTTAATGTGATTTGATTTCATTAATTCCTAAATGTTTACCTAATCAACAACCTCAGAATCAGAAGCAAGTCAATGTCATGACCAAACAGGCTGTTGGCTATAGTAACATAATGCATTAAAATGAATTATTTAGTAACAACCACATCTGCTTTTTTAGCACAGTTTTAAAACGAAACCTATTTTTGGTAATAAATATCATAAAGATAAAATATATTTTTGCCTTCTTAGTTGTTTAAATAATTCTTCGAGTTCTTTATTGTAATTTCTTTCGACATATTTTTTAATGTGATCTGTTTTCACTAACTCTCAAATGTTCACTTAATCAATATCCTCAGAATCAGAAGCAAGTCAATGTCCTGATCCAAACAGGCTATTGGCTATAGTCGTAAATAATAACACATTAAAACATTAAAATTCTTTAGTAACAAAATATCTACTTTGTTAGAGCAGTTTTAAAACAAAACCTATTTTTGGAAATAAATTTCTTAAAGATAAAATATATTTTGACCTTTTAGCTGCTTAAACAATTCTTCGAGTTCTTTACTATAATTTCTTAGGGCACACTTTTTTTTCGAATGTGATTTGATTTCACAAACTCCCAAATGCTTACCTAATCAACATCCACAGAATCAGAAGCAAGTCAATGTCATGAAAAACTTCATTGACGGACTTCAAAAAATCATTAAAATTATTTGCAGATTCATTCATAAGATTCTTCCACGCTGCTCCTGTACAACTGGTTGTCTATTCTTCCCAAAATCCTGAATATTCATAATTGCTTGTTTAATATCGTATTTTTATCAAAGTTCCCCTAACTCATTGATTAACCCGTCTCCAGTTATAGCAGGAATTGCTTAAGCGAAAGTTCTTCTATCTTAATAAACCTTAAAACTATTACTGCCCGGTTGGTAAGTTGTATCAAAGATGTCATATTTGATGGTAAAAATGCATTTTGCTCAATATAATTTATGTCGTCGATGTGGTGTGATGGGAAGGGGCTTTATTCAATAGTAAAAGAATTTTAAAGCTAATTTTCCTTTGGGGTGTTTTAAAAAAAATATCACAATAGAAATATTCTTCAACCAGTTATTTAGAACCCATGCCTTTTTATTGGTTTTTCAAATTAATGGAAGGTATTTTGTCAAGTTCGTTTGTCAATTTTCGATTATTTTTTATAAAAGCACATTGCCATTATTTTGATATCAACTTTGGAATTACATCTAAGTGAGTGTAAACCACCATTGGAAATTGTATAATGGAGAGTCGTTGGTAATTATCTTGGTGAAACGGCTTTTTTAAAGTAGTATTTTCTTCCTAAATAGGCTGGTTATGTATACCTTGAGTATTTAATTATCACTGCGATCGTTTTGTTCATTTTTTTTTCCTTATTTCAATAAAATATTTCGCTACAGCAAGGATACACAGAATGCGACCCACTTCATCATAAATACATTTAAACACTTAAAAAAAAAAAGGGTAGTTTTTTTCAATTATTTTCAGATTTTTATGAAAGATTAAAACAGGGAACATGATCTAGTTTGGTAACAGTGCTCCCTCCTACGCACTGCAAGAGCGCCCCCTGTGACGTTCTGGAGAAATGATTAGTAGGCCTATAAACTCTCACCAGAAAGAAAGTACAGCGCAAATATAGGAAATATATTTAACGCAACTCTTCATACAAATTTATAAGAAATATATAAATTTATAAATGTAACCATGCTTCCTCCTACACACTTTCAAGAGTCGCCCCCTGTGGCATTTAGTAGAAATTGTCAGTCGTCGTCGAGACTCTCACTCTCTAAGATGAGAGTCTCGAGGCTTTTTCGAGGAGGAGAGGAAAAACCGAGATTTCTCAGCGCAAACCACACTCCCGCTGAAAAATGTTTAGTTTATAGTCTCTCATCAAGAGAGGAAGTATATTTAACGTAACCCTGCTAGTAGTTGGACTACAGACTACTACAGGAGAGGAAGTACCTTTCGCTTAGAAGTGGCATCCTTCCACGAATCTGTACTTATATGTCTTTAAATGTGTTGCATATTGTTTCTCGTTAATTGCATGTGTGTGGTGTTTGTGCGTGTGTAAATAAATCCTTGAGTTCTCAAACCTGTGTCTCAAGTCTCAACCTACCACACCCAGTTATAATCTAGCAGCACCAACTGCATACTATAGTTTTAGTTTAGGAAAAATTTGAGCATTAAATATTAGAGAAATATTTTATTCAATGTTTTGTATTTTATTACAGAATAAAATCAGATTCTTTATCAATAACGTGAAAGCCTGAATGTAGAATACCTATCTATGTAATTATTTTTATCTGTACGGTATTTATCGATAAAAAATACTCTATTTTAAAATTGCACTAAACAAGAAATACATGGTTGTTACTAAATAATGTATTCAAATGTACAAGCATGTATGAATCAAAGCATATTTATAAGCAAATATATTTAGACTTGACAATAGAAAAAAATCGATGTATAAAAATCATGTTGCTCATCTTTTTGCCCTTGATTGCTTCAAAAGCCGAACCAAATACTATAAAGCTTATGAAATTTATATAATATCATACATAATTTTTTTATAATTTGTTAGAACCACTAGAACCAAGATTGGAACTACTAGGCTGGCGGATTCCCAGAAAAGCACTTTTTTTTTTTTTTTATATAATATCATATTTTATTTTATAATTTGTTAGAACCACTAGAACCAAGATTGGAACTACTAGGCTGGCGGATTCCCAGAAAAGCACTCGAAGAAATTTATCCAGTACCACATTTTATATGAAAAAAAAATCGATGAATAAATACCATATAATTCGTCACTTTTAAGCTTGTTTTCTTAAAAGCCGAACCAAATACTATAAAGCTAATGAAATTTATATAATATCATACATAATTTTTTTAATTTTTTTTTTTTTTTTTTTATATTTTTATAATTTGTTAGAACCACTAGAACCAAGATTGGAACTACTAGGCTGGCGGAAGAAAAGCACTCGAAGAAATTTATCCAGTGCCACATTTTATATGAAAAAAAAAAAAATCGATGAATAAATACCATATAATTCGTCACTTTTAAGCTTGGTTTCTTAAAAAGCCGAACCAAATACTATAAAGCTAATGAAATTTATATAAAATCATACATAATTTTTTTTTTAATTTTTTTTTTTTTTTTTGTTATATTTTATAATTTGTTAGAACCACTAGAACCAAGATTGGAACTACTAGGCTGGCGGATTCCCAGAAAAGCACTCGAAGAAATTTATCCAGTATTTTATATGAAAAAAAAAATCGATGAATAAATACCATATAATTCGTCAAAGCTTGGTTACTTAAAAGCCGAACCAAATACTATAAATGAAATTTATATAAAATCATTATTTTTGGTAGTTTCTTTTTTGGTATATTTTATAAATTGTTAGAACCACTAGAACCAATATTGGGAACTACTGGGTTGGCGGATTCCCAGAAATCAGTATCTTTGATGTAAAAATAACTGCTATCAAGTAAATCACTTAAATGTTGTTACTTGATCTGTTTGATGAAAGCCATTGAATAGAATAGCAAACATCTTTAAAAATGCATTTCTTTTGCACCCAGCATGTAGAAGTTGTCGATTGAGGTATTTAGTTCTGATTACGCCCACCACATCATTGTGCCTGGAGCTGAAAGGCAAATTCTATCTACGTGACTCCTTAAATAAAAGCTACTAAAGAATTCTGTGACTTTTTATGCCTATATGTCAAAATACTCAGAACCACATATATATAGATAGATAAATCAAACATTTTTTTGCCCAAGACATATTCTACCAAATCTTTTTTAAATGTCCTAAAAGGATGAATGCTTTTAAAGAGATGTTCTTTTGGTAATAAATTTTAAGGCAATTTTGGTTAAAAAAAAGGCATTTTGCAGACCATAATCTTACGTTTACTTAGTGAAAAGTCTTTCTTAAAATTCAAATACGGTAATATTTTCCTTATATATTTCTCCTGCCCGTAAGAACCTTTTATATAAGGAAAAGACATTCTTGTAAAGGACTTGAATGGATTTATCATTTTAAAATACTGCTATTTTTAGAAATTTGATCTTGGAATTATGCTAATATTTTTATAGGATAAAATTTATTTTAAAGTGAAAAATGACATTTTCATAAGTAATTAATTTGTGGAATGGCATTGACTGAATATATTATAAATGATAAAATGAAGCTTATTTACGAAATAAAATTCACTTTTGTGCTAATTGAATGAAATAATATGAAAAATCAGTAATAAAAATACTCTATTATCATCTTCAGTTGATTTTTTGACCATTTACATTATTGTCCATAGCATATATACTGGATATAATATCATACTTAAAAAATATAATGTTATATCAAAACTTGTAACCGTGCTTCCACCTACACCCTGTGTCGAGAGCGCTCCATGTGAAGTTCAGGAGAAATGATCAGTTTAGGTCAGTATTTCCTCACCCAAGCGGAAGTGCAGTGCAACCTGCACTCCAGCTGAGAATCGTTTAGTTTATAGTCTCTCATCCCGAAAGGAAATATAGTTAGTGCATTCCAGCTCATTAGTTGGCCTACGGACTCTCACCCGGAGAGGAAGTATATATCGCGCACACAAGTGGTCTTACCACGAATCTATAATTATCTGTCTTTAAATGAGTTAAATATTGTATGTCTCTAGTTGTATGGGTGTGGTGTTTGTGCGTGTGTAAATAAATTGGAAGTTCTCAAACCAGTGCATCATGTATCTGAATCCAGCCACATCCAGTTATAATCTGCACATTATAATTGCCCAACCTGCACATTAGGTCTCCAGCGAGGGCCCGTAGCCACATCAGTACAAACTTATTTTTTATATCTCAATGTAAAGCAGTAGAGTTAATTTTATCGCTATAGATATAACGTGTAAAAAGATTTAAATGGCTGACAATATTAAAGAAAACTCGAGAAAAATATCTTATAAATTTGGCATCATATAACGTCTCAAGTAGGTAATTCAGAGAAAAAGTTGTAACAAACGATAAATGAACATCGAAGAATCTTTTTCCGAACATTATACTATGAATGCAATTATCTATGAATGTTATTTTTTACATCAGCTGAATTTGATTTCATTTATTTTAATATAATTTATTTTTAATAATCGTATGTAAATAACATCTTAATTTCGACTCTAATTAGTAATTAAGAATTATTTGAATTTATCATATTATCAAAAGTGTGTACTGCGAAACATTTTTCACAATATTTATTAATGTACTCGAATGAATATAAAATATAAAAAATAGCCATGACAGTATAAAAAGAGCTTTAATTTTAATATTCGTGTAACTAATTAGATGTAATAAACATTTAAAGAAGGTCCACAACACCAAAGCAAAAAAAAATAATAAGTTTCCATTTATTGCATGATTGCATTCCATGATTTCAAGGAAATGGATAGGTATTATACATTTTGATGTACTTTAAGAACTCCCTTTAAAGAAGATGTTCTTTCATCATTCTGTTATATTACAAAACTCTACGATTGAAATTAATTCAAAGTTGTGAAAATTATACAATGGGAATAATTCAAGTTAACAGAAACCAGCAAAGCATGTCTACCCGTCTACACGTTCTCCAGACAGTTGAAATGTGATTCTTTTGATATGTAATGTGATAATGTGAAGGACATGAAGTAGTCTTGTGATAATGAGATCAAACACCGACAAGCAGAGCCAAACTAAAAGTTCCAGTTTCTGTGCCAGGAATGGGTAACATTATCTTATAGACTGGAAAATTCATCCATTTGTCTGTAGGAAGAAAGTGCAAACTTTTCAGATGCCGTCCATGGCAATCTTGGCTGCATATCTTCTGCTCTAGTGCCAAATGATCTCACGTCAAAGTACCTATCTCACATTCGCAAAAAAAATCAAAACAAGCAAAAACAATCCATGAAAATATTGAACAGATTTTTTTTTTTTATTGGATTTTCAATGAAATTGAAAAATCTTTTTAAATGAACGACATATCAGTCTTTCGTAAATAAATTAAATGAATTATTTCTTTTGTATTCAACTTGCAATTCGGCTTTGTTTAAATTTCCACTCATACATTCTCATCAAATGGGGGCCTGATGGCTGAGTGGCTAATGCTCTGACGCTCGGTACCACAAGTTTCGAGTTGGAATTCGGGCAATGCCATGGATGTTTGCAGTGGTTCGGAATACATTTTAAACCGTAGGTATCGGTCTAATAGGATCGTAGAGAGCTACGGGGGTAGTGTTACTCGCATCCGCAGCATATTTTCAAGCTACACGTGTCCCCTGGGTAATGCTAAATGAGTAACGTCAGTGCAGCACCTTGCTTATGGCATAAAGATAACTGTCTAAGTATTTACCAGCCAGAACAATAACGAGACATTACAGTATCCTTAAACCATACAATAAACCACTTCAGGGCGTGATGGCCGAGTGAATATTCTCTGGCGCTCAGTGACACAGGTTTCGGGTTCTAGTGCCGGCTGTGCCATAGATGTTTAAAATGGTTCGGAACCCACTTTAAGAGTCGTGGGTCCTGGTCTAATATGACTATAGAACATTGGGCGCAGGCTTAGAAACATATCCCGTAAAACAGTCAGCATCACGGAGCTTCTACTTATGGGTGCTCCATCACAACAGAAACTTTTCCTTCAACCATGAGACCACATGCGTTCGTGGGATTGTTCTAGATATTGCTGTCTACCAAGTGGGATAAGAAACAACAACATAAACCACTCGACTTTACGAAATGATCTAATCTTACAGTGACGACGAAAATCAAAAGATATCTATGACTAAAATTACAACAAGCAAAACAAATTAGGGGAAAAAAAAAAAAGGAATTTTTTTTTTTTTCATTAAGTAGGAAAACATTAGACTTTTGTTTGCGTTCAAAATTTACTCACTATCTGTATCATTAATTTTCTTTATCGGGGAAGACTTAACGGACTCTACAAAAAAAAAAAAAGATGAAAAGGAAAAAAAAAAAAAACATATATCTAGAATGTCCTTTAAACAAAAATATTAATTTAAAAATCGTCTTTGGCAAGCTCGGTTAAATAAATGATGCTAGTTGAGATAAAGATGTTTTATTTGTTCATCAATTGTTTAAACTCCTTAGTCACCATGTGTTTTTTCGATGAGATGTATATGTTACGATAAACGCGGTGATATTTTATGAAAGCTGGGTCAATAAACATATTTCTTAAAGTAAATGAAGCAGTGACTACAAGAATAAGTGGGCCTGAATGGCCGAGCGTCTGGCGCTCGGAGGCACAGGTTTCTGGTTCGAGACCCGGCGGTGCCATGCATATTTGTAGTGGTTCGGAATCCCCTTTAAGCCGTAGGTCTCGGTCTCATATGACAGTAGAGTGTCACGGAGCCAAGTCAGACTTCCGCCTACGGGTGCTCCATCACAACAGAAGCTGCCCCCTTTTCCCTTCAACCATAAGTCCATACAGCTCGTGGGCTTGGTGTAGATGTTTATCAAGTGGGATAAGAAGCAACATTCAAATGCATTGAATTCTATATGTATGCTGAAAAGCTACTTATGTCATACATTTCAAAATAAAATTTTATTAATTATTGCAAGTTATACCAAGTGCGATAAGAAACAACAACAACAAGAAGAATCTTAAAGCATTTCTCATGTAATGAAAGCCTGACGTGAGACTAGTGGCAATGTGTTCAACCAGCTTACAGGAAAGGTGAGGTTCGAATCCGCAAATGGCTACATTGCTATCACTGCTTTCAAAGACAAGGAGACTCGATGGCGTCTGTGATAACGTGCATAAAGCGTTTCACATCAATAATTAGGCTGCCTTATGGAAGTTTCTGTATTTCTCCTACACAAAACAAGCATGCAATGAAGTCATCACTAAATTAACATGGAAATCCTTGTCCTCCCTCAGAGACCATCAGTGGACAGTAAGCTGTTCGTAGCATACATAAGTGGAACTCCATACATAAGTGTTCAATAAAAAAATGCATTTAAAAGGCCACTGACTCTTATTAATATCAATATTGAAGGCCCCAGGTATAGGAAGCCTTTTGAAATTAGAAATCTGAAACAGTGTTATCAAGTGAAATCCCAATTCATAAACATCAACAATTGTGCATTCGTATTATTGATATATTTACTAAGTATTTAAATCCTTAAAAAGTTATCGAAAATTATGTGACATGCGACAGAAATCAATTAAGCGTATCCAGAGAAGTTATGTGACATCACGCACCACTGCAAACAATTCGGTTAGATTCTGGGAGCAAGCTCTCAATTAAAATGGGTTATTTTGCGAAGTAAGGTGTAACAAGAGCACCAAGCCCACAGTTTTTGTAATTAGGAAATTATCAAATGGTAACAACTTTAAATCAGTCGCTTTATTTCAAATATCTTGAATAATTTTTCAAATATAAGGGGTGGTTTTCCTTTGTATGCTAAAATCTCGCTTCGTAGAAAGCCTTGCCAATTGAAATTCTGATGTCCAGCCCATTAAAGCTGCTGATTGGCTTGCTTTCTACAACGTAAGAAAGTATAAGATGGAAATCAATCTTAAGAATCTTAAATCTAGATAACCATGACACCATGTTAACTGAGTGTAATGACCTTCATTACTGTAAAGAACTAACGGAAGACAAAATATATAATCCCTAATAATAATAAATCAGAATTTACAAAAAAATTTTGCTTTTATTATCAGCAATTATAGCATGGAAATATATTGTATCCTATAAAGTTACGCATGTCAAAGTTTTTAGAATAAATTCATCGTTTAGATAAAAAAATCATTGTTTAATGTTCTTCGTGATAATTAATCACTTGACTCTGCGTTGTTAATAACATGGTAAATTATTTACGGTGTAAAGTTAGGAATATGAAAATAGCATCATGTAGTATTTCGACTGTCAGTGTTATTGGATTATTTAAACAAATCGTTAATATTTGATAAAAATAGTACAAGATATATTAAATATATTTAGTTTTAATAATTAATGCCTGGAATAACAATGAATAATTTATACCCGATTGAGTAAAACCATTTCAGTTATAAATTACTAGTAACGCTCAACAACCACAAATGAGAATGCTATGCTATTGTTTTCCCATTTTGTTCTTTTTAAATTCCTATCAATATAAAATGAATAAATTGAAATCAAAAAACAAAAAATTGAGTACTTTTTTTTTCTTACTATAAAAAGTCGTCCCTGAAGAAGTTAAATGCCTTTTTCGAAAATGATTCCACCCTAAAAAATGTTGAGTATTCAACTCAGTTGTTAGTCGATTTCAGACAATAAATAATTAATGGCCGGAATAATAATAAATAGTTTAAGTCCAAATGCACGAAATCATTTCACTTATAAACTACTATTAAGTCTCAGCGACCACAAATGTGAATGCAATGGTTTTTGCGCATTTTTATTGTTTTCCCATTATTTTCTTTTTTGAATTCCTATCAATATAAAAAGAATACATTGTAATAAAACAAAAAAAATTGAGTCATTTTTTCTTAGCATAAAAAAAAAAAAAATTATCCCTGAAGAGGTTAAACGTCTTTTTCGAAAAAATTTAAACGTCACAGTTGAAATGAAAATACCACAGTTGTTAGTAGATTTCAAACATTTTGTTTAATTTCAAGAAACACAGATATCTATTTCGAATACTATATTCGTATACTATATCCGTGTACTAAATTCATATATTATTCGTATACTATACTTCGTATAATATTCGTATACCATACTTTGTGTACTATATTCGTATACTACTCGTATACTATACTTCGTGTACTATATTCGTATACTATCCTCGTATACTATATTCGTATACTACTCGTATACGTATGCTGCTCGTATACTATATTCGCATACTACTCGTATACTATATTCGTATACTATACTCCGTGTACTATATTCGTATACTACTCGTATACTATATTCGTATACTATACTTCGTGTACTATATTCGTATACTACTCCGTATATTATATTCGTATACTATACTCGTATACTATACTTCGTATACTATACTCCGTATATTATATTCGTATACTATACTTCGTGTACTATATTCGTATACTATATTCGTATACTACTCGTATACTATACGTGTACTAAATTCTTATACTATACTTCGTATATTATATTCGTATAATATACTTCGTGTACTATATTCGTATACTATACTTCATATACTATATTCGTATACTACTCGTATACTATATTCGTATACTATACTATACTTGGTATTGGTATTCGTATACTATACTTTGTATACTATATTCGTATACTATACTCGTATACTATACTTGGTATACTATATTCGTATACTATACTATACTTGGTATTGGTATTCGTATACTATACTTGGTATATCCCTAATACGAAGTTTCCCTGAATAAACACTGAATTAATGGTCTTTCATTGAAATATTCAAGATGTAATCGTTAATTACTTGCAGTTAAGTTCAATATGAACTGTTATATTCAGATTATATCTGTGTCGCCATGATAAAATAAAGATCAATGTTGCTGAATCTATTAGTCGAAACCTGTAAGCAAAAGCCAAAATATTGTTGGACGTTCCCTGAATGAAAAAAGGTCCTTCAGTTGGCTTTCCAACTGAGAAGGCACGTTCTTGTTATTAAGAGAGCAGTTAAATCCCCTGCTTTAATTGTCAGCCACTTCTTCGATATCTCATTATTGAAGCTCGAGTGCTGGTAGAAGCACTTAAAAATTATTCTCTACGATTCACGTAATTATCGAATGTATATGACAACATTTCAGAATAATTATTTCTTCCTTATAAAACGTCGCTGTGTTCTACACTAAAGTGGGTGATATCGACAAATCAAATAGGATTGCATATGGAAAAAAAATACAATTTTGGGGTGTCTCAGACATAAAGTCTCATTAACAAATGAAAAAGGGGTTAAAAATTAAAGTTATTTTATTTAATTATTTCAATTTAACTTGAATTTTTGAGGATTATTGTAATTTAAATAATTAACGTTCAACAAATAGTGTTTAACTAAACCATTTGTAAGTATTCGTGCAAAACAATACTTAAGTTAGAAAAATAAATTTCAGTTCACTTTTATAAGCTATTCCAATAAGACAGATGAATGCCGTTTTTTTTAACTATACTTTTAAATATAAATTTAAAATTAACTTTCATTATAATAATGCAATTGATTTTTTTTAGTCATTAATCTTATCTCTATACAATGAAATATGTGCTTTTCCAACTAAGATTGTTTCCTGGATATTTTGTAATGTTTTAAACTTAGATTCTTATCACATTTAGATTTCTAGATATATTTTTATTTCTGAAATGTGGAATTTCTTGTAGTTAATAATCGGCCATGGATGTTTGTAGTAATTCGGAATCCACTTTAAACTGTGGTTCCCCGATCTAGCATGATTACTATTATTACTACTACTACTACTACTACTACTACTACTACTATTACTACACCACACCACATCACCATGTCTAGAGATGAGTTGCCATTTTAGATCTAATAAGACTGTAGAGCATTGTGTGTAAGTCTGACAAACCTACCCCGTGAAAAAAAAAACTTCTCTTGTTTCGAAATCTGCCAGCAGGCAGACGGCCTTGGCCCACCAAGGGGCTGTTGCGCCAATGAAGATTTGGTTTGGTTTGTCGCTCTACGGTCATCTTATGCACACGAGCTAAGCAAACCGGGACCTACAGTTTAACGTGGATTCCGAACCACTCACAAACATCCATGCCCCGCCAGGATTCCAACCTGAAGCCTGTTTTACCAAAGACCAGAGGGCCAGCCAATTCGCCATCAGGTCGCCACGCCAAGGAAGAAGAAGAAGAGATATACGATATATATTACTTGCTGTAAACAAATAGTCTAAAGCATTATTTGCTTCCAATAAGGAGACTGCCTTCTTGTTATATTTTTAAGTATAAATTGCCTGTATTAACATTATATGAATGGAAAACCGCAAAAACATCCTTCTCACTTAAAAGACATCCTTCTCACTCTCTCACTCTTCACCAAATTTTTTATAAAATATGCTGCAAAAGTTTAAGTAGATACTCTTGTTGTAAATCCTCATTCGCCAGTGCTTTAACAGACAAAGTTATGCTTAATCCTTTCTGTTGTTGTTGTTTCTTATCCCACTTGGTCTACAGCAACCTCAAGACCAAGTCCATGAAGTCCTTTCTTTTACTTCAGAACTAAAAAATCATTTTTATTTTCAAAATTTGAATTTCGATAAAAAAAAATTAATACAAATTTTGAATTTTTTTTTTTCTCTTATATGCAGTTGTTCCACGGTGTATTCATTCGTATCCAATATTGATCTCCTCCACAGCTTGATCTTTTGTCAAAAATGTTCTTACATCAACAAATACTAGATTTGGCATTTAATATGAAATTTCCCTTTATAACTGCGGATGCTTTAATTCCTTATAACTTAGGAAAATCAATTTCGTTTATTGCTGCTGGTTTATTCCGTAGATATTTCTAATGATTTCTATAAAAAAAAACAGTAATATTTTAACACGTACGCCTCCTATGTAATACAGCGAAATTTATCTTAAATTCAATTGAGGATACTTTGTTAATCTAGAACAAAACAAACTATCACAAGTGAAAAAGAAATATGAGATCAATTGTCATGATTTTAATTCGTTTGAAATCATCACAGCAACACACTTCAACTCATTAAGCAACATTTTATGTTGCTATAATGATAATTCCAATCAAGATGGGTTAGATAAGGTGTTGTTTTCGAATGTCGTACACCAATGACCTGAGATAATTCGTCATTTGAATGGCAAAGATGTAGCAATTTCGTACACTAAGATTCGTACACTTATTCAGAGTACACTAAGAGGACTTCATACACTGCACCCACACCGTGCAGCCCTAATTTTGAAGAAACACTTTCAAGGTTTGGTTTAACGGTAAGGAGAATATTAACATCTATTAACTCAACATAATTTTTAAAAAAAATTTTACATTTTTTTGTCACTATTCAAATTCAAAGTAAGCAAATTTTAATTTATAAAGATTAAAAAAATGATGAGCGAAATTATTTAATATGTCTTTTTCGATTAATTTATAAACACAGCACCAAAAAAAACAACTGCGAAGGAATATTATATAAAAGAATACAATGAGTAAATACGAAGAAACTATGAATGAATGAATAAAAATGAGGATAATGAAAATAAAATGAAAGAATACAATGAATGAATAACAGAAAGAATGACGTAACAATGAATAATAGTTTATAAGAACGCCACATTTCATTATTTTTGTCATGACACGTTTTTGTTGTTTCTCTTCAGATTCCATGTCATAAAATAAACAGGATATAACATCAGTGGTCCTGAAACTTCATCAGTTCACTGGTTTGGTTTGTCTCTCTACGGTCCTTTTGTGCACACTTTGGGCTAATTAGACCGGGACCTACATTTTAACGTGGATTCCGAAGTACTAATAAACATTCATGCCATTGCCAAGATTCGAACCTGAAGCTTAGCCTGTGGTCGCTTAGAACCTGAACCTGTGCTCGCTTAGGCCGCCAAATGCTTTCCAATTGTGGCATCCAGTTGTTCGTATCCTCCTTCTCAAGCCTCACGAAAAGGGCATCCCGGTTATCAAAATTATCGTGCCCATTCCTGACTTACAGGGTAGCAAGTAACTTTTGGTTCCCTCAACAACTTTGAAGACAAGCATCCTTGGTTCGGAAACCCAATGCGTTATCTACCAGATTGCTCTGGCACGGGTTGGACACGATAAATTCTTTTTATATAAAATTTACAGGACGTTACTAAAAGCTATAATATTTTTGTAAATCAATAACTCCCTTATTACAGTTTACTTTTTTTTTTACAGTTACCAATCAGAACATGAATTTCATTTGTTTTAATTCCTTCCAAATTGAAAATTTTTATGATAAGAGTTTGTTTTTATTTACGGTGATCAGTATATTCATCAATAGTTGCATAGATACAAAATATAATGAAAAATTGCACATTTTTCGAGTTTGTCATTGTCTTGTTGGAATATGAAATTTCCCTCAAATCTGAATTTAATAACACTTTTTCAGATTCTTTTAAATTTTATCTTAATAAATGGTAATCATACCACCTGTGAAATCAAGCTTTCCAACCTGTTTGCAGTTATACAATTCCAAACCCTAACGGAACCACCACCATGTTTTATTGTTGGACTAAGATTTTGGCTGAAGAGATACATTTGGCTTTCTCCAAACAATGTGACGATCATCACTACCAAATACATTAGATTTACTCTTGCAACTAAAAATGGCTTTCCTCCAAAAGCTCTGGTTCTTTAATGGATGTGTTTTATAAAATTCTAAACGGTTTCTTTGATTTGTTGACTGGTGGACGGTTTCTTTCTTGTTACTTCACTGTTATATTCAATTTTTCTAATGATATTTCCTAAATTTGGTCATTAAAATGCTAGCCAATAGTTGCAGAAGCTTATGTAACAATTTTATTAGGACTTACTTTGAGAACCATCTTGGTTTTTTCAGTATTTTTCTATTTGAAACTTCACTCAGAAGTTATTTTCTTCTTGCCCATTTTTATTTTCAATAACTCCCTCTCTTTCACACTTTCCAATAATTTTGTGAACACTTGCGTGACATCGACCTACTATTTTAGTTATTTCATGATAATGTTTATTTATTTATTTTTTATATTCTGAAACCAGCCTTTTCACATCAATGCTGATTTCTCTTACCAGATGTCATAGTACCATGCTAAACTTTAGCTTAAAGTACAACTAACAGGATATACAAACTCACAATAGATTACGATAGTGATAAGGATTTATTTTAACATTGAAGTTAACAAAAAATATGTGGAAGTTAAACGTATTTTTCAAAAGTGTATTCTCAATTTTTGGAGCAAAAATCTGCAAATGTCTAGTTAATACCCGGCATGCATTTTTGTGTTCAAGTGTTTTTCTTTCAATTTTCAGTGTTTTTGTCACAAATTAAATTCTTTGTGTAAGAATAAAAATATTATTGCACTCATTAGTAGCTATTTATGTACTTTGAAAGTTACATCTATCAAGAATAAGTTGGATTTCATTCTCAGTTTATTAGAATCACCATATGCTTACTATGAGACGTTATTTGTGAGTTTTTAAAACTGCAGATTTGTTCAAATCAATTGACAAATAAATTTCCAAATTTCAGTAAACATGCAACTCTTGAACAACCCTTGGAAGAATAACAAGAGCATAAAAACGTTCTTTCAAGACATATTATTTATGAGCATAGCATTACAACTGAAAAATATATCCTACGAAGAAAAAGGAGAATACCCATAAAGTCTACCCTAATAGCCATAAAGTTTAAAAAGAAAATTCAAAATCTCGATTCCAAATTAATATTAAAGATGATTTCATTAGTTTTAAAAAGGAATGCATTCATTTAAAATTCACAGTTACTTTTGCAATATTTAACCACTTAACTGACCTGTCAAATTTTAGATTATTTTAGTTATTAGAAATGTCATTTTTTTATTAAAGTTTTAATTCTATTCTATTCTACTTTCTGAATTTGGAAGTGTATCTTGCATAACACAATTTTGTATAGTTTAGGAGATGAGAATTTTTTTTACTAAGATCTTGCACATTAAAACTCCTTTCAAATTACTTCTTTTTCTCCTCCTTTACATAATATTTCGCATTTAAATAGACAAGAAATTAACAAAAAGTTGTTTTAGAAATGTTTTAGATATAATACTTTACAATTATACCTAAAACATTTCACCTATGCATTTGCAATTAGGTTAAGCAATGAATAAATCCTCATTGCCCCTATCTAATATTTTACTTGAAATGCCACTTCATATTTTGAATTGCTTTCACTAAACATTACTACGCGCCTGATACCATGGATGTTTGTAGTGGTTCGGAATCCACTTTAAACAGTAGGTCCCGGTCTAATATGGCTGTAGAGCATTGGGCGTACGACTGACAACCCTATGCTGTAAAAGAAAACATTCTCCTGTTTCGAATCTGTCAGTAGACAGACAGTCTTGGTCCCATGTGGAATGTAGTGCCAGGGAGTTAGTTAGTTAAACATTATTACGGTTTTTACATAGAAATGAAAGCTAAAATAGAAGCTAAATGAAAAAAATTGTAATCAACTACCATCTAGTGTTCTGTGAATTCAACGTTGGAAAATGTTGAAATTATCAGATGTGACAATGACAGCTAAGAATAACCATTTTCAAGACCATAGCATGCCATGATCCGAAGCTGATCGTGCAATAACAAACTTGGTCGCATGCCATGATCCGAAACTGATCTTGCAATAACATACTCGGTCGTATGCCTTGATTCGAAGCTGATCGTGCAATAACAAACTTGGTCGCATGCCATGATCCGAAACTGATCTTGCAATAACATACTCGGTCGTATGCCTTGATTCGAAGCTGATCTTGCAATAGCATACTCGGTCGTATGCCTTGATTCGAAGCTGATCTTGCAATAGCATACTCGATCGTATGCCATGATCCGAAGCTGATCTTGCAATTACATACTTGGTCGTATGCCATGGTCCGAAGCTGACCTTACAATAATATAATCGGTCGCATGCCATAATCTGAAGCTGACCTTGCAATAACATACTCTGTTGCATGCCATAATCCGAAGCTGACCTTGCAATAACGTACTCGGTTGCATGCCATAATCCGAAGCTGTTCTTGCAATAATATACTCGGTCGTATACCTGAAGACGTAAACTGTTAAATGGTTAATAAAATATGTAGAACTAATAAATTTAAGTCAAAACCAGAAATCTAAAATTTTAAGAACTACAATATTAAATTCAATAATAGAGAGTTTTTGCATAACGTTTTTTATCGTCCGACATTTTTCTTCCTAGCGCGCAATCTCATAAGAAACATTGTACCTATTGCGCATGCTTATCTGTAATACTGAGCTATTCCTATGAGCATGCGAGCTAGGAAGAAAAATATCGGACGATAAAAAACGTTATGCAAAAACTCTCTATTATTATAAAAATCTTCTGAAAATACATTTTTTCCCTTAAAAAGATAAGATACAACAAATAAGACAAAAATACACATTATATGTAATATTATATGATAAAATATTAAATGTATTTTTAAATTCCTTCTATTAGCTCACACTCACCCTATATATATCTTGTTCAAATTTTCAATTGTTAATAAAACACTTTTATTCATCCACTCAAGTTCAAATACATTTTTTGAACTTGTAGTGGATGATACTTGATATTAATACAGTTTTTTAAATATGAATTCATTAATTAAATTTAATTAATTAATTTTAGTTTTTTTTTAGATTTAATTTGCATGTATCTACCAATAGAGGGCGCCAGATAAACTTAAAAAAAATGAATGAAAATTATTTATAAAGGACCTCCTGCAATATAGTGAGAAAAAAAAAGAAGGAATTGAATTTAAAAAAAAAAAAAAAAAAAATTTATATTACTTGTTAGTGTTATTATTAGAACTTCATTTATGAAAATTTCCATATTAAGGTTTACACTCATTTCAATAATCTATAAAAATTAACAAGCAATCATATTTTTTTTCCTTATTAAAACTGTTAAGTGTTGCTGTTTTTTCCTTATTAACCGTTATTAAAAACTGCCTGTTAAGACAACAGGTCGATAAGTTTAAATTTTTGAATTTCAGGGGAGAGGATGGTCGAAACAAAAGAATCACCGCTGCTCTAATATTTTTTTTTAACTGATTAACAGGGCGTAAGTAAACTTTTTTCCGGTACGTTGAGAAAACGGGTGTAGATTGAGCTGTTATTTATGGCCAAAACCACTTCTTATTTAGTGTGAAATTTTAAAAGCACATTAGAAATTGTTCAAGCGAAAGAGCATAAAAGTTGGCCCATTACTATACAACAGCCAAGTTTACTTAGGCACTTATAGTAAAATTTTAAAAGGCAGTTTTATCGCTGAAGTGTAGATCAATGAATTTATCCGGAAAATCTTTTCTTGCATCCATCCTTTACGCTTGGCACAAAGAAGAAATCTTTTGTTAGCTGTTAATGATTGTAAAATCAAATTGCTTCTCTTCTAAGACTTTAAATGGAAATAAAATAGCCACTACTAAAAATAAGATGGGTTAATATGGTAAATTTTCGATTTCTATGCTTTTAGAGCAGTTTTTTTTTTTTGTTTGTTTAGTCTATGCTTTTAGAGTACTGTTGTTCTAATATTTCTATAATAGACGATTTCTAGTATTTCTGTGATTTCAGGGAGCACAAGAAATTTTACAGAGATTTTTTTTTTTTTACTTCGTATCAGTTACGAAAACATGTAAAATCAAATTGCTTCTCTTCTAAGACTTTAAATGGAAATAAAATAGCCACTACTTAAAATAAAATGGGTTAATATGGTAAATTTTCTATTTCTATGCTTTTAGAGTAGTTTTATAACAGTGTTGTTCTAGTATTTCTATAATAGAGGATTTCTAGTATTTCTGTGATTTCAGAAAACACAAGAAATTTTTAAAGGATTTTTTTTGCTTCGTATCTTTTACTGAAACATGCAGAAAAATATTACTCAAACATGCAGCAAAACTATTACTGAAAAATGCAGCTGATAATGATTGTAAAATCAAATTGCTCCTCTTCTAAAGCTTTAAATGAAAATAAAATAGCCACTACTAAAAATAAAATGCGTTAATATGGTAAATTTTCTGTCTCTATGCTTTTAGAGTAGTTTTATAACAGTGTTGTTCTGGTATTCCTATAATAAAGGATTTTTAGTATTTCTGTGATTTCAGAAAACACAACAAATTTTAAAGAAATTTTTTTATTTGTTCTAGTATTTCTAATATTTCTGTGATTTTAGAAAACACAAGAAATTTTAAAGATATTTTTCTTCGCATTAGTTACAGAAACATGCAGCAAAAATGTAACTGAAACATGCAGCTGTTAATATGAACTAACTGTAACTTAACTTTAACTAATTAACTAACTAGCTTTAATTGAACTTAACTTTTTATGAATAGTTTTATAACAGTGTTGTTCTAGTATTTCTATAACAGAGTATTTCTAGTATTTCTTTGATTTCAGAAAACATCAAATTTTAAAGGGATTTTTTTTTTCACTTCGTATCAGTTACTGAAACATGAAACAAAAAAGTTGATTGAAATGAGTTTCGGAAAAAGTGTCTCTACTGAATAGCATGTCTGACTCTTCTTTATTCCGAAAGACTTGTTCAGTATCTTTCTGAGCAGCTGCTTATGTCAGATAATTAATGACGATAACTTTGGGAAGAATTGATCCCACAATGGAATGTGAAAAAGCTAATTCATTGGTGACTCCCATGACTTCGTGGACGAATAAGCGGAAATCAATCGAGGAAATGCAAGTCCAAAACTTTAAGTCTAAATGGCTGAGATCAAAGTCTAGGTACTTCCTACGAATGTCATCGATCCAAGTTATTTTGAATTCTTTAGAATGTTGGAAATCAAAGATATTCAAAAAAGTTAAAGAAGAATTGAAATTTTCAAGAACAATGGCAATTTGAAGAACAATATAAAGGACAAAGAGCAATTATAGGGATTTATAAAAAAAAATTATTTTTTTTGGAAAAAAAAATTTTCTTTTTATTTGACACTTTGTAAACAAAATTGTTTTTGTTGGAAAAATTCCGCATCACCTGAAAAAGAATTCTCACTAAGAAATCTTTAAAAATGTGCAAAAGAATTTTGTCTTTAATAAATTAGAAATTTTAAAGGAAGTAAAAATCATTTTATAGAAGGTAAAAATCATCATCACGGTTTTATTTTATTTAAAATTAATTAATTATGTGGATTTATTTTATTTAAATTTAATTAATTATGTGGATTTATGTATACCTGTAATTTTCATAAAAAAAAAATAGCAACACCATTCTACACTATTATAAAATGAAAATATTTGCATGTTTATTATACTCAGTTTGCCTAATTAAGGCTGTAAGTTTCATAAAAAATTGCAACACCATTCTACACTATTATAAAATGAAAATATTTGCATGTATATTATACTCAGTTTGCCTAATTAAGGCTGTAAGTTTCATAAAAAATTGCAACACCATTCTACACTATTATAAAATGAAAATATTTGCATGTATATTATACTCAGTTTGCCTAATTAAGGCTGTAAGTTTCATAAAAAATTGCAACACCATTCTACACTATTATAAAATGAAAATATTTGCATGTATATTATACTCAGTTTGCATAATTATGATATTATATGTTATGTGTTTTATAATTATATAAATATTTGTATATATAAGAATATATTTCTTCCCTAACGAAAAACAAAGTAGGAAATCGCAAAAGCATACCAAAAACTTCAAGACCAACCATAGAAAAAGGTTACCAATTTAGATTTTCCAAATTTTTTGAGATATTAATTAAAAGAAACGAAAGTATTCATTAAGACTGACATACAAGCGCGTGAAAATTGAATTACAAAGAATTCTCTTTTTACCATCAAAACAAAATTAAAAAGCCAAGCTCGAATAATTACGTTTTTAAAATTGTGACATCCCATTCATTCATCGACCGATTAGTTTTATCCTTTTATCATTTGGTTGTACAGACATTTAGCTTTCAAATAATATGGATTTATAATAAAAATATTTATTTTAACTCATCGAAAAAACATTTTGCGGTTTTCACTCATGTGGTATTTTTTCAAGTAAAGGGCAATTTTCGGTCTTGAAACTGAAGCATCCGCGAAATTTATGTAAAATTTCCTTTTTCAATATTTTACCATTTTAATAATACCATGAATAATAATAATATCATACCATGAATATCCCACTGGCAGGCAATGAAGAAAGAATATTGCCTTCCTGGAGGATATTTAAGTGCAATAACCACATATTTGTTTGCCATGCGGAAGAAAAGGAGATAACTCCCATTATGAAATGTTGGTGAGAAGCAGTTTTGCCCTCGAGACTCTTTGTTTTACAAAGCCGTGATTGCAATGGACGCCGCCTGCGAATTCGAACCTGAAACTTCCTAAACGTTAGACGCGCACGTTGCCAATGAGGCATGATTCGGTTATTGATTCTTGCAAACAAATTGATACTAAGGATCTTTACAATTAAAAACATGACCGAGTGTCTAGCGCTCTGTGCTCAGTGCCACAGGTTTCCGGTTCGAGTCCGGGCGTTGCCATGAATGTTTGTAATGGTTCGGAATCCACTTTAAACCGTAGGTATCAGTCTAACCCCGCCTAATATGACTGTTGAGCGTAGGGCTGACAGCCTTGCCCAGTAAGTCATCGTCACAGAGTCAAGTCAGACTTCTACCTAAGGGTGCTCCATCACAACAGAAGCTGCCCCTCCTTCCATGAGACCACATAGGTTCTCGAACTTGGTCTAGATGTTGCTGTCTATCTGGTTAACGCAGTTTGATAAGAAAAAACACAATTAAAACAGAATTTTCAGTTAAGTTTTAGATAATTATCAAAAATATTTTTAAATTATGTGGCGTAAATCCAGTTTAGAGTTTTTACAACTGTAATTTTCTATTAGTGTATGTGTGGAGGTGCTCCATAATGATGTTTTATGTATGAACAATCGGCAGAAGATGTGATAACTTCAATTCCTTTTAAAACATTAATGATTTTTATATATCTTTTTAAAATATTAAACTGCCAATAAATTAGAATTAAAAGAAAAATTGTTTGAAATAAGAATATGAGTAACACCTATTAAACGATGAGCTAAAATATATAAACCCCAAGAAATTCAATTAAGAAGATTAATATTAAGAAATTCAATCATACAAATATGATTGAATTTCTTAAAATATTTATGGAGTTGACAACCATACCTCGTAAAAAGAAAATTATCTTCTGTCTCGAAATCTGCCACTAGGTGAAGGCATGGGGTTGTCGCGCTGATGATGATGATGATTATGATGATTTATGGAGTAGGTGGAAGAAATTCTCAGATAAAAATTGAACTAATTAATAATTTTTTTTTTTTTTTTTTTTTTTTTTTGAAATGTGTGACCTAAGTAGCTTTTCACTTTCTCAGAATATATATCAAAATCAATGCATTTGAATGTAGAAAATATCATACATGCACGAAAAAAAGCAGAGATCATGCTTTATAGAATTGTCAATGCAAGTAATAAATTGGAAAAAGAGTGCGTGTAGTTTCTCAAGTTTGAAATTTTCCTTCTGAAAATCATAGCTTGAATTTCTGTAATAATTATTTTTCATCCTTTTTTTTTTTTTACATAACATCAGAGTTTAACTGTAAAAGTCCAATAAAAAAGTATTTCCTGCGGTTTTACAACTCTTAAATAAGTTAAATTTACAAGAGTCGTAGAGCAGATGAATTCTTTTGTGACTCCACTGTATGTTGAACAAATTTACTTTTCCAGGCTTAAATAACAGGAAAAGAATAAAAGATAGAATCCTTCTAAAGCAAACAAAAAATGTAACAGTTATTTTTCCCTTTTGCTTCTATCCGTTTTTCTTTTTTGGCATTCAAGTCAGTAAAAAGGAAAATTACTTCGGGATGTTCCTAATCATTTTTAGACACCCTGCGCAATAAAAGTTTCAAATTTGTTAGCTAAACAAAATGAGATAAAAATAAGTTACAGTCAGAGAAAGCGTCCTCAATATGGAAAAATGATGAAAAGTGTTAGAAAAATTGTCCTTTTTGAACATAAAGAAACTATCCTGAAAAGAAAACCGTTTACTTAAGTGAAAAAAAATAGACCGCCCAATCTTTTTTTTTTCTTTTTTTGTCTTCTTTTCAATGTTTGTTTCCACCTTATGAGTTCATTTAACGCGGATGATTTTTTTAGTCTGCTTTATTTTTTTCATTCGATGCAAGGTTCTATTAAAAGGATTCTCTTGTATAGCGGGTGGTGCTTTTTTTTTCCCTCGATTGTGTTAACAATAATTATTTTAAAAGAATTTTTATAAAACGAGTTGAAATTCTGCGACATGAAATCTTGTTTTTCAATCAACAACACTCGTTTTAAAGATATTTTAGAGGTAGGAAAAAAAAATTTTTTAATTTACTCTTTGCCTTTGTTTTTTCTTTTTGATTACGCTCAGAAGTAGTGATTGAAGTGGTTGGCAATTGACACTGTTACAAGGACCACTCAACTACAGTGAGGAAGACGACACTGAGATTTCAAACAAAAAAAAAGTACGCTATATTTTTGATAACACCTGAAACCTGTAAAGAACAATTGCATACCTAAGAAAAAATAAATGTTTATTTTCAGAAAAATTCTTAAGGGTTGACCATTTTACAGTCAACCATTGATGAGAGATGATTAGAGGTTTTTTAATTATGTGCGCAATACATATGCAAACATATGAAAGTTGTTGCGAACTTTCGATTGGTAAACACTAATTGTATACAAGATTTCTGTGGATTTGAATTCTGTGTTTTCAGAGTTTCTGTGTTTTCAGAGGTTCTGTGTTTTCAGAGGTTCTGTGTTTCAATTCTGTGTTTTCAGAGTTTCTGTGTTTCAATTCTGTGTTTTCAGAGATTCTGTGTTTCAATTCCGCGTTAATTTCTAATTATTCTACTTTAATTCTGTTTCTAGTTCTTCGGTATGCTAATTCTGTTTCAATTCTGTTTCTAGTTCTATACTATGTTAATTCTGTGTGAATTCTGTGTTTGAATTGTATACAAGAATTCTGCGGTTAATGGATATGAAAGGTTTATGATATAAATTCTATTTTTTTTTTTTTTAAGGTGGGACAATCGCAAAATTATTAATTTTTTTTATTGTATGCTTTTTTTTTTTTTTTCTCTCTCTTTATTTAGGCATTTCATTTCGCATTTCAGTGATTCAAGTACTTGACAATTGACACTATTACAAGGACCACTCAAATACAGTGTGAGGAAGACGATACTGAGATTTCAAACAAAAAAGGCTATGCTATATTTTAATAACACCTGAAACCTGTAAAGAACAATTGCATACCTAAGAAAAAAAATAAATGTTTATTTTCAGAAAAATTCTTAAGGGTTGACCACTTTACAGTCAGCCATTGATGAGGGATGATTAAAGGGTATTTTTTATTATGTGAGCAAAACATATTGAACAACTTTCGATTGGTAAACACTAATTGTATGTAAGAATTCTGTGTTTGAATACGTTTTCAGAGTTTCTGTGTTTCAATTCTGTGTTTTCAGAGTTTCTGTGTTTTAATTCTGCGTTAATTTCTTTATTCTACGTTAATTCTGTTTCTAGGGTTCTCTTGTATAGCGGGTGGTGCTTTTTTTCCCTCGATTGTGTTAACAATAATTATTTTTAAAAGAATTTTTATAAAACGAGTTGAAATTCCACGACATGAAATCTTGTTTTTCAATCAAAAACACTCGTTTTAAAGATATTTTAGTGTAATTTTTTTTTTAATTTACTCTTTGTCTTTATTTTTACTTTGATTACGCTCAGAAGTAGTGATTGAAGTACTGAGCAATTGACACTCTTACTAGGACCACTCAACTACCGTGAGGAAGACGACACCGAGATTTCAAACAAAAAAATTATGCTATATTTTTTATAACACCTGAAACCTGTAAAGAACAATTGCTTACCTAAAAAATAATAATTTTTATTTTCAGAAAAATTCTTAAGAATTGACCACTTTACGGTCGGACATTGCTGAGGAATGATTAGAGGTTTTTTTATTATGTGTGCAAAACATATGGAACAACTTTCCATTGATAAACTCTAATTGTATACAAGAATTCTGTGTTTTTCAGAGTTTCTGTGTTTTAATTCAGCGTTAATTCTGTGTTTTCAGAGTTTCTGTGTTTTAACTTAGCGTTAATTCTGTGTGAATTCTGTGCTTGAATCCCTGTGCTTTGAATTATATACAATAATTCTGTGTTTGTGTTTTGAATTATATACAAGAATTCTGTGTTTGTGTTTTGAATTATATACAAAAATTCTGTGTTTGTGTTTTGAATTATATACAAGAATTCTGTGTTTGTGTTTTGAATTATATACAAGAATTCTGTGTTTGTGTTTTGAATTATGTACAAGAATTCTGTGTTTGTGTTTTGAATTATATACAAGAATTCTGTGTTTGTGTTTTGAATTATATACAAGAATTCTGTGTTTGTGTTTTGAATTATATACAATAATTCTGTGTTTGTGTTTTGAATTATGTACAAGAATTCTGTGTTTGTGTTTTGAATTATATACAAGAATTCGTGATTAATGGATATGAAAGTCTTATGATATGAATTCCATTTTTATTTTTTAAGGTGGGATGAATGCAAGAATGTTAATTTTTTATTGTCTCCTTTTTTTCTGTCTCTCTTTATTTACGCATTTCAGTGATTGATATACTTGGCAACACTATTACAAGGACCACTAAACGTGACGAAGATGATACTAAGATTTCAAACAAAAAAGTATGCTATATCCTTGATAACAACTAATACCTGTAAAGGTCAATTGCATATCTATAAAGAAATAAATGTTTATTTTCAGAAATGCCAGAACACAAAAATTCTTAGGGAATAACCACTTTACAGTCGGCCATTGATGCAGGATGATTAGAGGTTTTTTCTATTATGTGCGCAAAACATATGCAACAACATTCGATTGGTGAACACTAATTGCATACAAGAATTATGTGGTTAATGGATATGAAAGCCATATGATATATATTCAATTTTTATTTGTTAAGAAGAGAACAACACAAGATTGTCAATTTTGATTGTTGTTTTTCTCCCTGTCTCTCTATTTTACGCATTTCAGGGATTGATGACTTGGCAATTGACACTATTACAACGATCACTCACCTGTGAGAAAGACTACGCTGAAACTTCAAACAAAAAAATTATGCTATATTCTTGATAACATCTAAAACCAGTAAAGGACAATTGCATACCTATGAAAAGATAAACGTTTATTTTGAAAAATGGCAGCAACTTCCAATTGGTGAGCAACGATTGTATTCAAGAATTCAGGTGTTAATGTATAGGAAACAGTTATAGATTCGTTTATTATTTTTAAGGTGAGAAGAATGCAAGATTGTTGCTCGTTTAATGATGTGCTTTTCTCTTCCTCTCTCTCTTTCTGTACATTGATTGACCCAGCTTTTCATACATGTATGTAATGAACAGCCCACCAAAGGAAGTCATTACCTTGTTGGAAGACTTTTGAGGGTAACAGTCTCAAATTTCTGTGTCGTGTGAGACAAAACTGAAAAGCTCCAGGTCGCCTTTCGATCACTGTGAGACATACACATTATACAGACTTTGTTTCTAAAGGCATTAACTGCAGAGGACACCATCAGAGGAACCGAAATATTATATTCAATATGCTCCTTCAATTCCCTTTTGTATACTAGCTAAATACTTTACCATTGAACCACAAATCAAATACAGCATGCTGCTTGTTAAATAGAGTTCTCTCAAGCTAAGTAAAATTGACTACTAGGAACATTTTTCTAGTTAGCGTTTCTTAAACTTTAACAATATTATAGAGTAGTTAGTTTTTAAGATATTATAATACTTCGTTCATAACATTTTCATTTCCGAAATCGCCTTTTTCATTATTAGTTTCTGGAAGTAATCCTTCTCCTTCTACAGTTAAAGTTTCATACAAAACATTTTTGCCAATATTTTTCTCCATCAAAAAATTATCATAATTTTTGTAGTTCCCCACACAACTTTATAAACTTTATAACAGAAGCAATAATTTCCCCTGTTGTCTCAATTACAATAAAAGCTTAGCTTAAAAATGGTCATGCTTTAAAAGCATTTAACATAATTTTCATTGTTTCTTAATTATGTCTCATGAAACTTAAAAATTATACAATGCAAAATTATATTTTTAATTCGTTGCAATTAAGAATTATAAAATAGAAACACGTTAATATCATACATCTTCAAATATAACAGTTATCACAAAATAATTGCATAATAATCTAGAGCTTGAGAAGATGAAAAATTAAAAAATAAATAATTGAGTTCACAGAGTGATCATTGATAAAATTATATGCATTATGCTTCTATTGTTGCAAAGAAAAAAATTAAATGTATTACAGAAAAATTAATTTTCCAACTAACTCTAGTATTGCTTATCTCAGAAAAGTGCTCAAAAATAAATTATAAGTTACACTATTGTTTAATTATTGACTGCTGGAAGAAATTATTTTGTTCAAGTAGAATTAAAAAGAAAAATTAAAATGACAAAACTTGTATTGAATAACCTACCCTGTCGATGTTGCATCGTAAAAATGGCAAGTAATCTGAAACAAAATGTAAATGAGTTGCTTTGTTCATGTAAATATATTTTCAATTGTTATAATGAAATTCTATTCAATTTTTATGAATCAATGATATATAAAATTTAATATAACGATGTATCTAAAGATTCCTTTATGTCATACAAAATGAAGTACATGCTTCATATGAAATCCTTCTTCATTCTAAAAATACTCAGCAGAAAAAGTGAGCAAAAATCTCGTCCAGTTTGTTCTTTTCTTTATTTGTAGAGAAGGTGCAGGAAGTAGCTTAATCCAACTCTTAGCTCACAAAGGAAACTCTTCCTCATTTGTTGTGCGCGGAATGAAGAATGGTTGACTCAATTTGCATTCCGCCGAAGAATTGCATACAAAATGGAACTGGGAACTGCTTTTATTGTTATTTTAAACTGTTTTAAGCGTCAGTGCTGGTGTGTGAATTTGCAGAACTTACAACTGCAAAAGCCAAACATATAGTTTTTCTTGCAGCAAGCCAGCATTTGCATTTTTTGCAACTAAAATAAAAAAAACTATGTTTGTCCAATTCCACAGAATTTGCCGATAAGTATTTGTTGAAACTAATACTCAAACGAAAATAACCACATTTTTGCAAATGTTAAAACAAATTTAATACAGTGAACCAAAGTCAAACTTGTAAAGTCTAGTAGTATGATATATTTTTCGTCATATTTCCCTAATTTTTGAATGGTTATCTTTTATAAAAATAATTCAACGAGAAACAACATGGAAAAAAAAAATCTCATCTTACTGTAACAAAATTTCACATAAAACAAAATCAAAAAGACATTTTTAGATTAAATTATTTGGAGGAAACATTTTACCTCTCAGAAAACCCAATTCAGGCAATTTGACAAAGATTTAACCAGCTCTTTACAATAAAATTTAAAGGGTTTTCTAATTTCCATGTACCATTCTTTCTGTAAAACTTCGAGAAGATCTTTTTTGTTGGATATATGCTATTGTCTTGAAGATTTTCTAAATGTTACCTTTAATGTTTGAGGGCATTTGAATCTGACGATTTTGGTACAGTTTGAAGAAATTTTATCCTGTGCTTCAGCTATATTATTTAATTGTGCTTCTCATTGTTGATTGTACATAAAACTGATAATATGATGGTTAAAGTATGACTTAAAATACCAGATTTTAAATTATATGCATTATATTTATATACTAATACCTGTTTCATATACACTCAGAGCCAAAACATTATGACCACCCCTACATTTTGCAATGAACTCGCCTGGATGACGTGGAAGGCACGTGATCAAGTGGAAGTGGTATTTAACTGCTGCTGGAGAGTCTGAAGAATCATTCTTTCACTTACTTCTGTTTGTGATGGGAAAGGCTGCGGATCTAACCGACTTTGATAGAGGGCAAATTGTAATGGCTCGAAGGCTCGGAACAAGTATTTCCGAAACTGCACGACTCGTGGGTTCTTCGCGATCTACAGTTGTTAGTACTTATGCAAAGTGGATGAATGACGGTGAAACCAGCAGTAGAAGACATGGTGTTGAACGTCCACACGCTATCAAAGAAAAAGGTCGTCGGAGACTGTCTCGCATGGTGAAGCAAAACCGGAGCTTGACAGTGGCTCAGCTCACAGCCCAATACAATGCAGGGCCAAGTAGAATAGTATCGGAGCACACTGTTCAGCGGACATTGTTGGATATGGGGCTACGCAGCAAACGTGCTGACCAAGCGTCATCGCCAACTGCGCCTGCGCTGGGCCCGGGAACATCATGACTGGTCCATGGATCAGAGGGAGAGAGTTGCCTGGCCAGATGAATCACGGTTTGTCATTCATCATGCCGATGGCCGTGTCAGGATGCGCCGTCTTCCAGGCGAACAGTTGCTCCCTCAATGTACAGTAGGTCATACACAGGCCGGTGGTGGCGGTATTATGCTTTGGGGAACGTTCTCTTGGGCGTCTCTGGGACCCGTGGTTGTGGTAGAGCAGACCATGAATGCTACAGTTGTATCTGAACATCATTGCTGGACCAGTTGCACCCTTACATGGCCTCTGTTTTTCCAGCTGGAAATGGAATGTTCCAACAGGACAACGCTCCTTGTCACAAGGCTAAAATTGTGTTGGAGTGGTTCCAGGAACATGATGCTGAATTCCATTTAATGTCCTGGCCGCCTAACTCACCGGATCCCAATCCGATAGAACACATTTGGGATGTCCTGGGACGGCAGCTCAGAGTTCAAAGACCACCAATTCGCAATATCTCGGATTTGAGTGACCGTTGCTTAAACATCTGGTACAATCTGTCTCCGGCCATCTACCAAGGACTTGTGGCCTCCATGCCAAGGGGGTTGAAGCTGTGTTGCGCGCCAAAGGTGGGCCAACTCGTTATTGACAGGTGGTCATAATGTTTTGGCTCTTGAGTGCATAGCGCTATCTATAAATTTCAAATTTCCTATTCCGAGTGCTGTTATCCACTATGATTCCATGCTTTACATTGAAGTACATGCTTTTAGTTTGAGCTCTTTGTAGGCTTTTCTCCATAGATTAACTTTGCCGCTTCAAGTAATCAAAATAAAAGCTCTAATAAGCGTATGATGATTGTTTCTAAAACGTAAAACTTTCATCTTTGCAAAACAATGCAAAGATGAAAGTTTTTGCAAGAATGATGAAAGTTTGCATGCGTTTCTTCCTTTTTGCTTTCTATTTGTTCCTTAGCTCCTTTCTTTGCTTTTTGATAATGATCAAAATACTTATGAAGAAAATTTCAATATTTTTTTTATCAGCAATTTTGTTTAAATATTTTTTAAACCTCTAGTTAAAAGGCTTCCTAACACTTTATTTAAAAGCTAACATTTATCATGGGAATTAAAAAACTTTTCTTACACATCTTTTCTTCATTCAGCATTCTTCTGAACTTTTTATAATTAATTATCACACCCTGAGTCGTTTTTAAATATTCCGTAAATAATGCAAAACTATTTCAACATTTTTTTCTATTTTGTAAACTATTTCATGCAAAACGTTTCCTCTTTATTTTTGAAAAATCAAAAATTTTCTTTTCTATTAATGCCTGACTCTTTGCCAATCTAAAAAAATTAAACTAAATAACTTTAAAAATCTTTATCATTTTTCAAAACATGAAAAATTCAATACAGATGTCTTAGTAAAAGATTTGGTCAAATTTCTAATTTAGTAGTTGACTTCGCAAATTTCAAAAGAATTTTTCTTTAATCATTAGGCTTGGGTTTTAATTCAAAGGAGTTACATTGTTTGAATACTAAGTGTACGAATTTCAGATTGGCTTCATAATTGTTACCATTCATTTTCCTATTGCTAAAATTTCAATATTTTGAAAATTTTATACTGTAAATTACTTTGGACTTTATTAGCTTTATATAGGAAAATAGCTTTTTATTGCGATATAGAATTCTACGAATAAAAAAAAACTTTAATAATGGGAGTTTGTCTTTGTTACTGTAGCACTTAAGTGTACATCATCTTTATATGCATAGATCAATCATATTCTCGATGTACCCGAGTGATTTTCTATTTAGTCCTTTTTCCTTCTTCTCTCTCTCTTCTCTCTCTCTCTCTCTCCATTGTCGAGACTACAACATAGAGGATGTCAAAACTTTTCTTTTCTTTCTCTTTTCATTCTCATACTAGCTTTTTTTTTGATATCATCTGGTAAATTAGATATTTATTATTTATGTTGTTATCTCATTATTAACTTAATGGCATTTACATTTGTTTCTTGTAATTTGTGTTTTTAATTGTTTGTATTAATTATTCATTTTTGGTATTTACAAATAATGTTAGCACTTTCATTAATATGTTCACCGCGTTTGGCAACTTGTGTCCAAAAAAAGAGGATCCTAATGTGCGAGATGGGAATAGATTGCTTGCTTTAATCTTGCCCAGTACGTCTCTTTGTCCCCAGCTTCTAATAAACGTGCGGTATACTTCAATCATCAAGCAATTACTAGTCCTATGGCAATGGGGATACTGGATCACTTCATGAGCATCTAACTAAAAATAGAGCTGCAGTACATGACGATATAACTCCTGATTAGCACCAGAGAAGGAGTATGGTCTCTCTCCTTTGGCTTCATGTTGGGTGATGTGATCTGGAACTTAATTGTGCTTCCAATTGAATGTTGTATTCTCCTTTCAAAACTTTGCTCCCAGGCGAAGACGTCAATTTGCTATTACCATATTCGTTCCCCAACATCCATTTGGATATCACCAAAATCAAACAACAATGCTGAATTACATTTACCCATTTTTTTTTTTAATATTATCTGCTCCTAACTATGAATCCCGCACAGTGCCACCATTTATAATGCAGAAAAAGCTCATAAACAACTGGTGGTAACCTTAAAACAGTCAAGATGCTGAAATCTGATGACAGCATGATCGAGACTTTTAGAATTGTTCAATCTAGTAAAAGTTGAATCAAACAAAAAAATTAAAAATTGTTAATTAATTTTCAAGGAATAATTCCAAAATAGCCCTTTTACGTTCAAATACGCTGGAGATAATTAAGGAATTATCTTCCTAATGTGTAAATAAAGCCAGAAAAATTATAGTAAAAAATAATTTGATGCTTTTAAAATTAAACATATAATTCTAAAATTCCGTTCTTCTAAACGGTATTAAAGCTGGATAAAAATAGTATTAAAATCGCCTATCTTTCTTATGAAGATTGCAATTCAAAACCTAAATATGTTAACTGTCAACGGCAATGTCTTTTGAAATCGAAATCCTCCTTCAGTGGCAACTAGAAAAGAAAATACTGGAAATAAAAATTACTCAAGGTAAACCTTATCGCGAAGGGAAAAAAAGTCCTCAATTTCATATGCTAGAATAATCAGAATTAAAACTAAGTCTCCATCAGTCTCTGCGACCATCTTATTTATCTTCAGTTATGATAGTAGATAATATAACTAGTCTTAAGTGGCCACACTACAACTACTTAAACCATTATCTGCCTCTGTATTTGAAAAAGAAACTTTTATAATGTGTTTTGTACAATCTACACTTAAAATTGTTCTATGATACTACAGTAATACGACTATATAACCATATATAGCTCAAAATAATATTAAAAGTCAAATGAAATCAAAATATCCTTCTTGTGTCAAAAATAAGAATCTACATATTAAAAATCAGAACTCAACGACTATTAATTTTAATAGAAACAGGAAAACGTCGCCTCATTTGAATACAAGTTGAAACAATGAAAAAACAGAATCTGAGATTGCTGAAAATATGATAATATACATGTCATGTTTCAGACAGTGATAGGATAGTATGATGTTTCAGAGACGCTAGACAAGCCTCTGAATAAATGAATAACTAGCAACATTTTCTTAATGATTTTACTTGTTACTAATGCAAATTAGGATTCGGAAATGGGCTTCTAAATACCTTTTACATATTTCATGTTTTTTAATTGCTTTAGGTTTACAATATAATCAGCTTTTCTTAACATCGATTTTGTGTCATACATTTAGAAATTGATTTTAATGTGTACAAATATTTTATCCTGTTTTGCATATTTCTGACAAACCTTATGAAAAGCATCTAGCTAATGTTTGTTTTTATGTTCGGGGCAACTTGAACAAAATTTACTTGTCTGGCATTAAACAGAGCATAGCTACAAACTTTAATCTACTGTATATATTTGCATGTGAAAATAATCAACTAAATATAACTGAAAATAAATTACAAGTGAAAAATATTAGTTGAATTTAAATATTTTAATGAAATCGGTGAATAAGATATTAATTCAAAATTTTATATTCCATATTAATTAAATTAAATATTTTTAAAAATAATCAATTAAGTGCATTATTTTAAAATGTTACTTCACGTCTACTTTGATTTAGAGCGATTTTGTGAGCTAAATTTTTCTGTTATCACATTTTCCCACTTGAAACTTTTCTTTTGTCTTTTAAAATTTAGCTTATTTCACTAATAACACGTGTTCTCAGTCATCTTCACGTTATTTCTGTATGAATTAAATTCTTCAATTTGATCATTTACTTAAATATTTCCCAATTTCCAAGAAATATTTCCCAAGAATTCTTGTAACTTCTTCAAATGTGTTTTGCTAATTATTTTTTTCTCTTAGGGATACATGATTTCTGAAGGACAAAAGGACAGTCCATAGGTGGATTTATTAAGTTTTAAAACTTCTTTTAATCATCTGGTTTAGTTTTTAAGTGATAATGCCCAGGTGGTAAATCTCGTCATTAAAAAAATGCAACATTGTAAAGGAAGAATCTCGTAGATTCGATGATTGCATCGATAAGTAGGTCATGGTTAAATATGTTAGGGGCAATTGTAATGTCCCTTTTAAGTAATATAAATAAGGGCGCAGACTTAAGTATTGGAATACTTTCGATATTCCAATACTTAAGTCTTATCGCTGCATTGTTAAGAAGGCTTTAGTATGAATCGACAAAAAAAAAAAATTGTTAAATAATATAAGCGGTGATCATATGTATCTAAATTGGAAGGAGAAAAAATTATTAATAATTTTTAATAATTAATTCAAATTAAATATTAAAAAATTGTTGCCTACAGAAACTGTAGAATCTCATATTCGAGTTGGACTAACAGTTAAACGAATATGGAATTGATGAATCCCAGAGATGAACTAAGCGACTTGAAGGTTTGTAGCAGCAGCATCACATCAAAGAACAAGATGGCAGACATCTTCCATGCATGGATATTACGGATCGTCCGCAACATCAAAAACTCTTTTCAAGAATCATGGTGAATTATATAACAACTTGTGTCAGTACAAATCATTACACTTAATTTGTAATAGTAGGGAATTTTAAATAAGTTCGTTACTATGACTACCTTTGACTTTACATCATAAGCGTCTGGCAATGGGGCGTAGAACACCGCGCATGGACTAACGAATATCACATCATCTTTCACATGATCTCAGATTTTATTATACCACCACGATAGTTACATGCAAAACTAGTGTCACTGCGATGTCAAACTGCGTGATACTTGCATTATGCATCACCATACTGGTCCTTCATATTGCGTTATTTTAAGAGACGCCATTCGAGTCTACTTTAGTATCTGACTAGTATAGATTGTAGGTACACTCAAAACTCACGAATACATTTTGATGGCTTGTAATTTATTGCATTATGAAAATTTTTTATATGATACCTTCTTCCATCCACCTTGAAGGCTTCATAAATAGAGCCGAATTTAGGAAGAATCCATGTCCAACAAATTATAAATTTTGCTATCATTCCAAGAATTTCATTCAGATTGTTGTTAATGCTGAAAATTTCTTGTGTGTGAACTATTTACCTTTACATCATGGAAAGTTTTCTAAGTGAAACTGCATGTGGTACAACATTCAACTTTCCATCAATGTTCATTAGATTTCATTAATTCAATGGGTTACCCGTTCAACAGATTTATCGCTTATCGAACATATCTGGTCGATGATAGTCTGATAACTGGTATATTATAGACCACCCATAGCTACACCAGGGGAATTCGCTGACTTGTGGGAATGTCATTTGCCGATATATCCCAAATACACGTTTAGAGCCTCTTATATCCAATGTTGAGATGCAATAATCCATGTTAAACATATCATAGTGGTTATGTAACGTACATATTTTACTCAATCCGCAAGTAGAACGGAACTTAAGTTTCAATAACTTCCACCTTGTTAGTTGTATTATTTATGTAATAAATATGGCTTTTAGATTAGTTAAAGCGTTTTTATGGGCAATACTGTATGTAAGGTAATTTTTCCCACCTTCGAAGCTTCGTAAATGAAATCGAGTTTTGAGGAAAATTCATGTCCAACGAAATATGATTCTTGCGGTCATTTCAAAAATACCATACATATTATTGCTGCTACTGCTGAAGATGCAACGTGTGTGAACTATTTATTTTCAATTGAATGATTATTTTTATCCATTTTTTAAAAAGGGTGTATTACTAAAAAAATGCTACTATTTATTTATTAACTTCTAAACAATTATTTAATTTTTAACCTAGATGTTGAGGACGCAGAACAATTTGGAATCAAAATTCGTATATAAACAAAGAAAGTTTGAAAAGTGCATACAAAATCATAGCATTGGTGCATTCAAGGTCGCTTTCTTTTCATAATATCTCTTAGAAGAGCTTCAGTAAGATAGGTCTATTACTCTGTGTTCTGCATTCGTTTGAATACGTCAAGTCGAGTCATATCCAAATTTAGAGACGAAATAGAATTTCGTGCGTTGATCATTTATTAATTTATGATAGGAACTTCACCCGAAGAAAATAAAGAGAAGTTTGATAAACTTTTGACGAATCTGCACTTTTGACTGGAATGGTTTATAAGATGTTAGAAAATTTTCGGAGTGGCCATATTAATATAACATTTCTGGATGATTTGTTTGGGCCATTAGTCTAGAAATCATCGCCGAAATACGTAATATGGTAATGGATAGTAGAAGGCGAGCGTGTTTATTAGTGCTGCGGACATATCAAAGGAATGGGTGCATATATTTCGTATCACCATTTGAACATGAGAAAGCGAGAAATCAGTTCTATCAATCCTCAGTCAATCAATATATTCTATCAATTTTGTGGTCAAAAATCTAGAAAAATATATTAGCGAAAAAGAAATTTTATCATAAGGGAAATAGATCTTTTTAGACAATTTGTGATTATTTCCCATGCAAGATTTCAAGCGATTCAAAATAATGCATAGTATTATTTTGTTTTGAAATGCATAAATGGCTATTACTTCTTGAGGAATGGGTGCAGATAATTTTTTCATCATTTGAATATGAGAAAGCGCGAATCAGTTCTATCAATCCTCAGTCAATCGATCTATTCTATCAATTTTGTGGTCAAAAATCCAGAAAAATATATTAGCGAAAAAGAAATTTTATCATAAAAATAGATCTTTTAGACAATTTGTGATTATTTCCCATGCAAGATTTCAGGCGATTCAAAATAATGCATAGTATTATTTTGTTTTGAAATACGTAAATGGCTATTACTTCTTGAGGAATGGGTGCATATAATTTTTTCATCATTTGAATATGAGAAAGCGCGAATCAGTTCTATCAATCCTCAGTCAATCGATCTATTCTATCAATTTTGTGGTAAAAATTGAGAAGAATATGTTGGTGGAAAAGAAATTTTATCATAAGAGACATAGATCTTTTTAGACAATTTGTGGTCGTTTCCATGCAAGATTTCAAGCGATTCAAAATAATACATAGCATTATTTTTCTTGTTTTCAAATACATAATCAATGACTATTACTTCTTGAGAATTCCAAAGATAATCTTCCAGCTTAAGAAATTATCTTCATCTCTTTGGTATAGACTCTAAGCTTGAATCCCATTATATAGATAATTTCTTGATTTCAAACATGTAAAAATGTAACCATATATCATTCACAATTACGAAACTACGTCGATAAGTCTGGTAGATTCTGCTGAAACAGCTACAAATCTCTGAAACAAGTCACACAATTTCTATTTTGTTCAAATGTGGAAGAAGACACCATATTGCACTAGCTTTCTCATTTTCAAATGTTGATACAAAATGCATGTACCCATTCACTTAATATGTTCACAGCGCTAACAAACGCCTGTGCCGCCTACTACCCATCACAATATTAAGAATTTTCCATTTTAGTCAAAGTGCGGATTCACCATAATATTTATCAAGCTAAGTGGTGTGCAATTCATAAAGTAACGTTTCATAAGCGATATTCTCTTTCTTCTTTTTAATTAGAAATGACTGGACTTGATGTATTCGAGTAAATGCAAAGCATAGAATTACAGACCGATTTCACTGAAATTTCACTAATTTTGCTACCAACTGGAAACAATCCCAGAAATGGGCCAATCGTAGTACGGTTTTACACTAACTTTTAAACCAACCTCGTTTATTATAATTTTTTTACAAATGATTTTACGCATGCATTCATTTAAATGAAATTTGTAAAGTACATTTTAAACATAACATTTAAAACTCATTAAATTAAAGCATGCGTAAAGTATTTTTGCAAAAAAAAAGGTGTTTAGATTAAACAAACTGTTAAAGATATTAGATTGCCTTTGACAATTTATTTTTTAAAGTAATCAAGTTTCAGCTTAATTAGTACTTTGTTTTTTAAGCTATAGAATCGTGAGTTGAGTTATTCTGCAAAAAGTAAATGGCAATTAAATAATTCATGCAAATCTGAAATGTTAGTGGCAATTCGAATAAACATCAACAATCCTAAATAAACACCAAAAAAAGTTTATTTATATTTATGTCCGCATTTTCAATCAAGAATCCAGGAATTTTAAAACAATTTGAGAAATAATTAATTAATTTTAATTTATTACTAAAATTAATTAAATATTTTTTTTTACTAAAATTAAGCACTACCAAAAGGCAATTATATTTAATTTTTACATACTACTCAATGATTTTTCTATGGTAGCACAGTTTTATGTGATAAAATCATTGTTTAACCTAGTGGTTCTCGAAATTTTCACTTTTGAACTTCCCTATCCTAACAAGAAAAGTTATTACAGTATCTCCCCCAATCCCTTTTTCATCATCGAATTAAATATTATTAAAGTCTTGGTATTAATATTGCCTAATTTATTTTTTTTTATTAATGATATTATTAATAATTGTTATTATACAAAATTAGTATAATAGTCTCAAAAAGAACAATGTTGATATTTATAACTAACCAACAGGTGTACTGAGAGCAATGCTAACTAATTAAACTGTTTAATCTTTTCTACAAAATAATCCAACATATAAAAGCAGCATCGGTTGTTAATATTATGAGTAACCGGCTTTTTAGTGACTTTGTTTTTGAACGTGGTGTTATATCAGTATTTAAATTCTTTATATTATTATTATTTATTTTTAGAAGTGTGAATTTAAAGGAGTTGATGCAAAATAAGTTCGTTGGTGTGAAATGAAGTCAGGGATTTCGTAACAATAGGGAAGAAAATAATTATTAGTTAATGTTTCATTTAGTTTAAAATAATTACATTTTTATATCTATCCCAATTGCAGTTGATACCTTCAGCTTGAGAACTATTGGTTCTATCAATTTGAATGAATTACCGTAAGATTATTCAATGGCAGGCATGCAGAAACAGTAACCTGAAAGCTACATACGACCTTTAATTTATTTTAAATCTTTAAATTATTAATTGATTTTTCCCTTCTGATCATGTTATTTTAACTAACTTTCTAGACTAATATAAAATTTTTGTAGAAATCTTTGAGAATCTAATGTTCTTCATAGAGTAGTATAAAATCAACTGATAAAAGTTTTTACATTTTTCTTGGAAATGCATTTGAATTAGTACAACTTGAACTCATATATAAGAGCTTTTAAAATCAATTTAATGGATTGAAATTGATTAAATTCTATTTATTATATCGATACCTTTTCGCTCAGTATATATTATATTTATCAAAATTTTAAAAAAAAGAGATTTTCTTCAAAATTTGAAGAATAGGAACTGCTAGATTAATTAAAATTTTAAAACAATTTTGTGCTCAGCTGCTACAAAAATCGAACCAAATACTAAAACAATGTTTAAACAATGGAATAACAAGTTGAACTCTTATATACTTTATATTATTTTTTTATCATATATTGTTGCACAGGCAAATAAAATAATCCAGGACGGATATTCTTTTTTTTATATGGGTGGCTCGTCCCTAAGTCACAAAGAATCTATGTGGCCGGCCCTTAGCCTTACAAGTCTCTGCATCCATGATGTACGGCCTTCGCTGAAATTCTATATTAAATTTCACGAGAATCCATTGACCGTTCAGGAGTTACATGACAAAAATGAATGCTTTTCCTTATATATGTATATATATATATATATATACCAAGCCTGCTTATGAGCCTATATATATATATATACCAAGCCCAGGCCTTGATACGAGCTTGCATTATCTGACTTCAGTAAATAGCATTATTTATTTACTTTAGTTGGTTTTGGTTTAAAAAAGGAAAATATCCAACAAATCGTATAATTTCATCACATTTGATATATCTATGAAAATAAAAAAAAATTATGAAATCAAAATATGAAAAAAAAAATGAAAGTCATACAACAAACAAAAGAAAGAATTATGAATCAGAACGAATTAAGAATCGGAAAATGAATAAACGCTAGCTATATCTATATCATCAATATTTCTATATCATTATTTCCCATTCGTAGTTGTTGAGTAGTCGTTTCTCAACTGAATAGTTGCTGTCAACGCTGTCAACAAGAAAAGATTAAGATTAAGTCCGCGATTGTTACCTGTTTGTACGATATTAATTAAACTGTAGAAACGAGTGCATGACCAAAATTAACACTCATAAAGGCAGTGATAATTAAATTATTCTTATACTACTTACAGACAAATATGCATGCGAAATTTTATTATGTCCGAATTATCTTTTGCAAGTTTTTTTTTTTTTTTTTTTTTTTTCATTTTTAAAAAGGACAAAACAATGTATAACCGATCATCTCCATAAAGAGTATAAGAATTTTTCATTATTTATGGCTACACATCAAAATAAAAAAAAATAACCTGTAATGAAAAAAAAAGTGGATCTCTATGTGCTACAGAAATATAAATAGACCCACAGCACAAATTTACTTTATAGTATATGTAGATAAAGATTGGTATTCTATTTTAGCCTAAAAAGAATTTAAATTATGTGCATTGATTAACTTGAAACACAAATATGATATAATTTAAATATTTTCCATTCAAAAATATTTCAGTTCTAAGACCTAAGTTGATAAATTAATTTTTAATTATGATTATCCTTTTGGGAATTTTATAGCAATTCAAAATCCATTTAAGTGTTCGTATCGATATAACAATTTTTTTCTGTAAAATTGTATATTGATACATATAAAAAGTCAAAAATATGTAAACAAATAAACAAAATTGATCTCATAAAATAACATACATAGTTTCGATGAATGCAATGAAAAACAAAAACTATTATTTGTTCACTTTCTCGAATATTTTAAAACAATTGCTATTAACGAATCTTTTTTTTTTTTTTTTAACTACATTGGTTTAAAAAAATTATATGTTAATAGTGTTAACAATGTTACCGATTTTTTTTTTTTTTTTTTTTTTTTATTCCTTTACTCGCCCATATGCATTGTGTAATAATAAGAGGGTGGAAAATGGATAATAGAGATAATTTAGGGTTTTTCTTTTTCTTTTTTTTTTTTTTTTTTTTTTTTTTTTTTTTTTTTTAGGGGCTCCTGTGTCAGTATTTTGTTTTTTCCTATGAAACCCGTCAATAGACATAACTTTACTAATGCAATTCTAATTCCGCGTATCAGTGTTATTTCTTATCTTCAATGTGTTCTTGGGATCTTGAAATAAACTGGCTCAAATTTGCGTCACACATGAGATAAATAAGTAAATATTTGCTCAACCAGCCCGACAACGTATACCCCATTTTTAAATAGCCCTAATTAAACGAAAACGATTACGAGCCCCTTTCTTCGTAACAACCACCGACCAAATAATGATTGGTGCGAATTTCTTTTCATGAATAAATATTTATTTTATATAAATGAATTATTTTATACGAATTTTAAATGAATGAATATTTATTTTATATAAATAAATTATTTTATACGAATTTTAAATGAATGAATATGTATTTTATATAAATGAATTATTTTATACGAATTTTAAATGAATGAATATTTATTTTATATAAATGAATTATTTCATACGAATTTTAAATGAATGAATATTTATTTTATATAAATGAATTATTTTATACGAATTTTAAATGAATGAATATTTATTTTATATAAATAAATTATTTTATACGAATTTTAAATGAATGAATATGTATTTTATATAAATGAATTATTTTATACGAATTTTAAATGAATGAATATTTATTTTATATAAATGAATTATTTTTTATACGAATTTTCAATGAATGAATATTTATTTTATATAAATGAATTATTTTATACGAATTTTAAATGAATGAATATTTATTTTATATAAATGAATTAATTTATACAAATTTTCAATGAATGAATATTTATTTTATATAAATGAATTATTTTATACGAATTTTAAATGAATGAATATTTATTCTATATAAATGAATTATTTTATACGAATTTTAAATGAATGAATATTTATTTTAAATGAATGAATTATTTTATATGAATGAATTATTTTATATGAATGAATTATTTTATATGAATGAATTATTTTATATGAATGAATGTTTATTTTAAATGAATGAATCATTTTATATGAATGAATATTTATTTTAAATGAATGAATTATTTTATATGAATGAGTATTTATTTTATATGAATGAATATTTATTTTTATATGAATGAATATTTATTTTATATGAATGAATTATTATTTTGGTATAAATGAATTTTTTTTTAGTATTAATAAAAATTTTGATTTTTTTTTTTTTTTAATGTTTATTTACTTAGTAAAATAGTTGCTTATAAAATATCGAGAAATTCAATCAAATCCAAGCACAAAGGATTAAACGTAAACAAAGTTGTTCAAAGAACTAAATTAAAGGGGGAAAATTAATAGAAACAGATTTTCGGAAAAAAATTTTTTTTTTTTTTTTTTTTGTTGCCATTTGTGAATGGTGGGAGAAATAAAATAAAAGAAAATTATTAAGAAAGAAAACACTTTATTTTATAACATTGATCAAAAATAAATTTAAAAAAAAAAAAAATAGAAAATATTAAAAATGCAGAAATGTCATATTTTGATTTCTAAAAGTGAAGAAACAATTTTATTAAAAGTTTTCTTTAAATGCGCATCTCTAAGTCCACCATCCCCGTTTCACTCCTAGATAATATGGCGACAAACAAGTAATCAATTTTCACACAACGGAAATCAAGTACATAGGTAGCGTATAGGAATACGCAATTCAAGAATAAAAAAACTTTAACAGTATTTATCCTGAATTATTCGCAACATGGAGCTTGAATAAAAAAAAAGTTCTAATCACTGCTCTTCATTGAACCGTGAAAATAACTAATTCTTTGGTTTCAAACATTCATTGCGCACTTTCTGTCTGGAAGCTCTTGTGATTGAAAATCGATGTAACCTGTGGCGCCATCTATTATCACAAAATAGAAAGATATGCAAAATTTTAAGTGATCATACAAAAATTAGAATTCAAATATATGGGGCCTGAATGGCCGACTGTCTAGCGCTCGGTGCCACAGGTTTCGAATTCGAGCCCGGCGGTGCCCATGGATGTTTGTAGTGGTTCGGAATCCACTTTAAGCCTTAGGTCCCGGTCTCCTATGACTGTAAGAGCGACACGGAGCCAAAGTCAGACTTCTACCTACGGGTGCTCCATCACAACGGAAGCTGCTTCCTTCCCCTTCAATCATGAGTACGTATGTCCTCGTGACTTGGCCTAGAATAGTGGGATAAGAAACAATAACAAGAATTCAAATATTCTAAAAATGAACTAATAATGTTGGAATCAAAATATTCAAAACCTTGAAATTAGCCCTCTATCATTCCGCTTCCCATACCAAAATGTATGCAAAAATATAAAATAGGCTGATATTATACATATTTTTTCTTTTTATCCTCACAAAAGATTTTGATTTTTTTTTTTTTTTCAAATGCGCACGATGGCCTAAAAATCGGAATGAGAGTGAGAATCTGAAATTTCTGAAAGATTTCTTTTAAGTGTTCCTACTATTCTATTTCATTGATAATGCAGATTAAAAAAAGTTACACAGAAATCCAATTCAGAAATTTAATATTTCAGCTTTATTTACACACGCACAAACTGCACTCATACAATTAGTGACATACAATATGTAACACATTTAAAGATAGATAATTATAAAGTCGTGGAAGGTCTCCACTTCTAAGTCGAAAACCTGAAACTCGAATAAGCGCAGGGTGCACGAAATATACTTCCTCTCCGAGGGAAGGTCTGTAGGCCAACTAATGAGCCGGGATGCGCTAAATATATTACCTCTCGGGATGAGAGACTATTATCTAAATATTTCTCTGCGTAGGTTGCGGGGTACTTTCTCGGATGAGAGTCTCGAGGCCGACTGACAATTTTCCTGAACGCCACAGGGGGCGCTCTTGCCATTGTGTAGGAGGAAGCCCGGTTACATTTATAAATTTATATATTTATTATAAATTGGTTCATTATTCTTTTATTAAATAAGCTAATCTAATTAATGTTATGCCCATTCCTATGAATTTGCTATAAGAATTTTTATTACCTTTAAATTTTTTTTTTTTTTTTAATCTTGATCTTGTTAAAAAGGCATAATTTTCAGGAGATGCCTTCATCATTTCATCCTGCTTGGGTTTAGTTTGGTTTGTCGCTCTACGGTCATCTTGTACCCACGTTAGGCTAAACAGATCGGGACCCACAGTTTAAAGTGGATTCCGAACCACTACAAACATCCATGGCACCGCCGGGGACACGAACCCGAAACCTGTTGTACCGAGCGCCAGAGCATCCTGCTTGGGAGAAAACGTGGCTGTTTTAGTCAGAATTCCTCATCGTCACGAACAATCAGCATCATTATTGGCATGGCACGTGAAACGTTTAAAAGGCAATCTTCAAAACATTTAACTTGATGGTCCAGCTCCAAATTAATTATATCATATTACATTGGGATTGTTTTATTAATAACGTTATGTATAATAGATGAATAAATAAATAAATAATCTGATAAAAATTTGAATTGCTCCCTTCACATTGTGATGTTAAAAAGCTGTAAAAAATTAATCAAGAATATTAATGGCTTTGAAATTCCTAATGATTCAAGCATGAACCTATCAGAAATTCGTATTTTTATTCGTATTATTTATTTGTTGGAAATATGCAGACTTTTTTTCTTACAATTCTCCTTTTCCTGAGGATCCTAATTTGAGAGTATAGTCCTCGTTAATAGAAATCTTTTCGAAACGACATAGACAAATTAATAATAGAAAAGATGTCCAAAAAGAAAACATTTGTTCGATTAACGAAACGTAATGTTTATTATGAAAAAAACAAGAAAATAATTCATATGTAATTAATATTTAACACTGGATAGATAATTTAAGAACAAAGAATCTGAAGGATATAAATCATAAAACTTTTAATATGATACATACAAAAAATTCTGAAAAATTCTTCTGGTTGGCAAATTCTGAATTTTAAAAAAATTTATACAGTTTCAAATGTTAATCAAAAATTAGGGATATGCAAATGATACGAGATGGACACAAATAAGTTCGACCAAAAGAATAGTTTTATGTATTATTATACAGTCAAATATGAGAGCACTCTTGATTATAAGGTAGCAAAAACACAAAGGGGCCTGGTGGCCGTGTGACTAGCGCTCGGTGCCACAAGCTTCGGGTTCGATTCCCGTCGGTGCCGCCACTCGTTGTTTGTAGTGTTTCAGAATTCACTTTAAACCGTATGTGCCTGTCTAATATGACTACTACTACTACTAAACCACACTACATCATTGTGCCTAGAGCTCAGTACATATATGCCTAGAGTTGAGTATTGTCCCTATATATAGTTTGGAATGGTGTAGGTAAGAAGACTGATTTGGCTCCGTGACGCTCTACAGTCATATGAGACCGGGACCTATGGCTTAAAGTGGATTTCGAACCACTACAAACATCCATGGCACCGCCGAGATTCGAACCCGAACCTGTGGCACCTTAGAAACCATTCATGGCTCATCATATGGGGCGTTTGTTGCGCCCTAACCTGAAGAAAATCATCTCTTGCCTCGAAATATGCGAGTAGGCACAAATCTTCAATAAGAAGAAAACACACAAATCTTCAATATGTTTCTTTGTTGCTCTACAGCCGTCAGATCGGTAAATCAGTTCTTGCCGTATGTTTGTGCACTGATTAGTGATTTCAAATCAGGAACAACAGGATTTTGGAAGCGGCGGACTGTAAGTCTGATCTCTGACAAAACACCATACACTGAAATCTAGGGCCTGAATGGCCGAGTGGCTAGCGCTCTGGCCCTCGGTACCACAGGTTTCGGGTCGCTCTGGCGCTCGGTACCACAGGTTTCGGGTTCTAGTCCCGGCGGTGCCATGGATGTTCGTAGTGGTTTGGAATCCACTTTAAACTGTAAGGTCCCGGTCTGCTAAGCCCTCGTGAGACAGAAGATGACCGTAGAGCGACAAACCAAACTGAAATCTAGGGATGTAACTAAAAATTATAGTAGCCATTGAATAGCATCTCCGCAACCAACTTCAATACCGAGATACGAAGTAATCCCTGTGTGAAAATGACGGGATGCACCATCTTGCTGGAAGATGAAACCTCCGTAAATTATTTCCTTCGAGATTGGCGAAGATTAATCGGAAGCATCTCAAGGTATATAATTCTTGAAATAGTCTTTCAGCAAGGGCCAAAAAACATTGAACAACTTATTACACAAAACAGGTTACCTTTGTAATATCCCTTTCATGATGCAGGAGGACCTCTTGATTTACGTATCCCGGCATTATGTCTTTAAACTTTGCCATTGAAATGAAAAGTTTTCAAGTCACTGAAAACCAAGGTGGGGAGTCTGGGAAAAATTTCCGACTCCTGACTCCCGAATCGGATTTTTATAATTATTTTCTAACTTATTTTATAATTATTTTGTAGAAAGAATAGATGATTCCTGAAAGATTTAGAAGAATTTAGGAAATAAATTTATACACGCAATTTTTTACTCTCCAGAATATTAAATAGTAAACTTGGTTACTTTTAAATATTCTACTAATGTTTAATTAACTACTGCTACTATTATTATTCTGATACTTTTTTCTCGCTTTATCTTTTTAATTTTTGTGTGCGATTTTGTATAGTAACTACACAGAGTGATGAAAAAAAAAAAAGGACAGCTAAATCTTTTTTAAAAAAATGTTGCACCACACACAAAAAAAAAAAAACATCTTCTATCACAAAATATGCGGTTCAATACTTAAAACGTCAATGGAGCTCTGAGATTATATCGAGAACTTTTTCAAAAAAAGAAAAGTTCCCGATTAGAAAACAAGTGTTAATAATTAACATGGTACAGGTTTTATCTTCATACGTTATGCAGGTCTTTCAAAGAAGGTGAGAACGCTACATAGGGACAAAAACATGAGATGCTAACCCCTAAGATTATAACCCGGATTTTATTAATCTACGGATCTCCTCCCTATAATCAGTGACTTGGCATGTTTTACATATCCTCCTTTTATTTTTATTATTATTATTATACTATTTCTTATTACTTTTTTACATATCCTCCGACTTATTTTTCTTTAATAATACAAATTAACAAACAAGTTTTTTATTTAAAAGAAATTATTAGCATGCATATTCTAGAACAGATTTTAACATTGCAATAACAATTAATGAGATTTATCTAGTATTGTATTTTAGCTGGCAAGCTCATAATTATTGCAGAAATGGATAAAATTTACTAGTGTCAATTTACAAAATTCAGATAAATTGTTTATGAGTTAACATTTACTTTCTAACATTTTAATATTTATATATATATATATATATTAATATTTATATTAAATATATATATTTTAATATTTATATTAAATATATATATATATATATTCATTCATTTTAATATATACACTCATGTCCATAAATTAAGGATAATTCAGAATCACACAGAAATTGAACTCTAAAATAAAAATTTCACCTGTAGAATTATCACACACATCTTGAAGAAGAATATGCAAATTACAGGAAACCACCAGATGGCGCGGATAGTACGTCACAATGACGAGAGTGTAAGAGAGGGGTATATAAGGAATGGTGGCAAAGAAGTAAAATTGTTCACAAGCGCTTTAAAGGCCTTTCAGTGCAATAACCGCATAGTTATGGCACAAAGGAAGCATTTGGATAATTTTTTACGCGGAAGAATTATCGGACGACTGGAATGTGGACGTACCCAGCTGGAAGTATCCGAGGAACTTGGAATCACCCAGAGTGTCATCTCCGGGCTTTGGCAACGATTCCAAGATGAAGGTAATGTGAGTAGATGTTACAGCACAGGTCGCCCTCGAGTTACAACGCCGAATGAGGACTGGTATTTAGCAGTTACTGCCAAAAGAAACAGACGGGGCACAGCATCAGACCTGTCTCGTCAGCTACCGGTACGACAGTTTCAAGGCAGACCGTGTACAGACGCATAGGGCACATTGGTCTATATGCTCGTAAGCCTGTCAGATGTGTTCCACTTACCGCAACTCACTGTCGCCTGTGATTAACCTGGAGTAGAGAGCATGCATTGTGGACACCGCAACAGTGGTCTTGTGTGATGTTTTCCGATGAGTCCAGGTTTAGTTTGCAGTCTGATTCTCGCCGGACTTTCATATGGAGAGCGCCAGGTACCCGTTACCACCAAGAGAACACCATTGAACGACACCGTTACGGTGGTGCAGGATGGCTCGTTTGGGGAGGAATTATTCTTGGTTCCAGAACTGACCTGCATGTTCGGAGTGTAACGATGACAGGCCACATCTATCGGGATGTCATTCTGGAACAAGATATACGTTTGTTTCGGGGCACCATGGGTGCTGAATTTCTGTTTATGGATGACAACGCCCGTCCTCACCGTGCAAACATTGTAGACGAATGCCTTCAATTGGAGGATATCCCCCATATGGATTGGCCAGCATACTCACCGGACTTGAATCCAATAGAGCATGTGTGGGATATGCTTGGCCGACGAATTGCAGCCCGTCAACCCCCTCCCACCTGTCAACCGGAACTTCGGAGCGCATTGCTTGATGAGTGGTGTAATATTCCCCAAGATCAGATTGATAATTTCATACTCAGCATGCCTAGGCGTTGTAAGGCCTGTATTGCATCGTCCGGGAGACATACTCCATATTAACCATCATACTAACCATGTTATACTGTTTTTTGTAAATAGGTTCTTTTTTAAATTTGCTCCAGGGAGTAAAAATCGCAATTTTTATTAATTATGTCAAACATATAGCATCTTTTTTGCTCTTTACCTTTTGTTTAATAAATAGACTTTACAAATAAGTCAAATTTGTTTTGCTTCTGTCTCTTTCTTTGCCTGAACTTCATTATCCTTAATTTATGGACATGAGTGTATATTCATTTTAGAATAATTTTTTCACAAAGAACACGGAGAGAAAAAAGCATGCGTTAATTTTCCAACTTAACAAATTTGGTAAATGGAAGACTTTCTAAAATTCCCGTTCGGTTTTTGCAACATTAAGTATCATAAAATTAAAAATTTTCCCAATTAATAGCTCTCTAGTCTCTCTTAGCAAAACGAAGAGAAACATGGGTGGTATACATAATACAGATGTATACATAAATTTAAACCGACATTATAAAAATGTGTGTTATTTTATGTTGTGCTACGTCCTCCTCAACCCCTACAACTTAACGTAAAACTCTGTACATCTGTACTAAAAAAACCTGAAACTCCTTCCATTCATCCAAATTGTTGCCTGCTGTGATGAAATATCGCAAGGTCATTTCATGTAGCGCCATCTATAGTTCAGAAAATAAAGTATTTGCTAAAAGAAGTAAAATGAAAACATTTATTTTGAAAATTACATCTATTTGAAGAAAAGTTGATCATTATTATTTTAATTATAATAAAAAAACTAATTTATTTGTTTGAATTTTTATGTGAAATTCATAATCATTTGAACTATTTAATTAAATTTTTAGTACATTTAATTTTAACTTTCAAATTTGGGCCAAGACTCATGAAAAATTGTAAAAAGACCACTAAGCTAGAAATTGTAAAAAGAAGTTTAAGAACCACTGCTATGAGTGCTTGTGTGAGTTGTTGTGTGGAAGGGCGGGGGGAGAAAAAAGGAAAATCGGTAGATATATATACATAAAAAAGAAATGATTTAAAATCTCAGAGTTGATTGTTTCGTTCAGAGGATACAGCAAACCAATTACTAAGGCATCAAGTTCTCATCATGCAAGTTGTTAATCGACAGATATTGATTCGCAGTGTTAATGAAGATCTCCTGTCGAACTCTCTCCAACTGTCAAATTAGATAGGCGAGATTCTGAGAAGCTCGTAGACGGCACCTCACCAGACCCAAAATGTGCTTCATAGGGGAGAGATCTGGTGATCTAGTTGGTCATAGATGTGTTTGACAAGCACGAAAGCTGTCAGTATAAATTTCATCCATACATGGTCGGGCACTGTCTTGTTGAAATGTTAGCCGTGAAATGAGCAGGAACACATTGGTACACTAAATATCTTCAATATACCGCTGTGCTAGTAGGATGTCATGGGTTACAAATAAAGGGATCTCGCTATCAAATGAAATGACACCCTAAACCATTATTCCTTGTTTGCAGAATTTCTTCCATTTATTTTGCGAATGAGTAATTGATAGGTTAAGTTAAACCTTTTATCTTCTCTTCCTTTTAACTGTATTTATTATACAATATATATATATGGAGAGAGAGAGAGAGAGAGAGAAAGAGAGAGATTATTTATATATATACAAAGAGGGTGCTTACAAAAGAGTACCCCAAATTTGAAAAATTATATTCCCTCGACCAAACGTGTGAGCTCACTAATGCACGAATCGTAGTGAATGAGTGATTCGTAAGCAATTTATTTGGTGAGAAATTTTGTTCGTATATGCTGAAATGACAAATTGTGGAAAAGATGTATTTTGACTGGCGAGCAAATGATGATCTTTCTCTTATTAAGTTTGTTTGTTTTTTTAAGAAAATATAAAATATACCTTTAATTGATTGATTTTGTAACTTAAATTAAATCATTTAGTAAATACTTTAAGTAGTATTAAGTACTATTATTATTATTATTATTTAAGTAGTAATAGTATTTTAAGTAGTTTATTGAATAGTGTCTTTACCAATGAAATTTTATATTGATAATCTCTATAACGTTACGAAAATAAAAAAAATAAATGGAAGGACGTTATATATTTCATGATCTATATTGATTTACATAAGAATGATTATTGTGTGTGTGTATGTAACAGCACGGTAGCTGCTAGTAGTCATAGTTGAAACCCAATTGGATTTTGTTGATGAAGGAAAAGACATGAATCTATTTACTGAACTTTCATAACAATTTGAAGAGTTTGAGCCAAGCTTGGGGAACGACGGAAAACCACGTACACCAGCTTTGAAAGTTTCCGAGTATCTGCAGTCAGCGCGAACAAAATTATGTACACATCACTAAAAATGGTCTGGTTAATATCTTGCTGGAAAAAAAAAGCCATAAGGTCGCGACAAAATATAGAAGTGCAGCACTTAGAAGTGGTTGTTACGAGAAAATGCTTAACCGAATTTGTTAGTTATAGGTAGGGAATTAAGGTAGAGCAAACGAGTGAAAAACGAGTTTTTGAAAAAGCATTGTTAAAAAAAATTTAATTCTATTGATATTTTTATTAAATATATTCCCTTTTCGGGCATAATTAAGTGATGTATAATTCGAAAATATTCTGTGGATAGCCTTTTTTTCACAGAGCTCTATATACACAATAAAAAATCCTTCTTTAAAAACTCTCTCTACTTTAATACTAGGTAGCTATGAAGGTCTTCAGTCAGTAGGGGTGCCTAATTGAATCAAAGACAAGTCTTCTTCTGCCACCCCATGATCCCTTGTTGAAATGTCACAGTTTGGCACGCTAATCAAGTAAGCAGATGCAGAGTTGAAGTATTAGAGTTGGCGTGATACCAAGTTAGTTAGACCAAATTAGCAGTTAGTTACAAATATCTCCACTCTTGATGGGTGCAATTGATGTTACTTGAGGTTCATGATAAGGCGCTAGGCCAGACAAATGAAAATTTTCTATAGGAGATGAAGGTTTTTCTTTAAACACAATATTAGAGGCAGGAGACATTTATAACATATGTATAATATATGGTCCATCACGCCGAGGCATGAATTTTGATCTTGAATAACTTGATGTAAGGTATCTTAAATTACATTGCCAGTTTTAAACTGATGTGAGATTTGCGAGTCTTGTCTGCATAACATTTATATTTATGGTTTTATTCTATAAGACTCTTCATTTACCTCATGAAAATGACAAATTTCTTCAGATAACGCGTAACTTCTACAATACAATTGTTAATATCCACAACATTGAAAATCGTGAAATGTCATTGACAATTTCTTCCAGTCTGCTGATAGGCTGTTGTTTGTTGTGATGGCTCACACTTAATACCGATTATAGCAAACCTAATAGTTGATAACCATTCGCTCCACGTGATATGATCATCACCCAATAATATTGCCAAATGAGGTTTGAGATCTCTGTGTTTTCGTTCAACTTAATTAGCCTGTGAATGATGGATTGATGTCAATGTTTGTTTGAAATTTTAAAGGTAGTGAACTTGTTGGAGTACTGCAAGCACAAGTTGAGAATCATTGTCACTAATGACTCCTTTGGCAATTCCTACCTAATAAAAACTTCAATTAACGTTATGGCACATTCTTTAGCAGTAGCGTTGGCTAATTCAATAGTTTATCAACATAATTATGTAGTCTTCTATATTGAGATCTATCTTTCCTTTTGGGTAATGGTCAAAAAGTTGTATGGTCATAAATATTGGTGTTTGTAAGAGTCCAGAAGGTTTATGATTACTAGGTTTTAGCGAGAGCATTTTGTCACTTTCTAAAAGAATTCAATTGTCTTTTGCTGTTGGAAAGGCAAATAATTCAGTTCAGATTCAACGTTTTTCAATTTCGAAATCTACTTGATCTTTCTCTACTTCGATTTAATTTTCTACGAGAACGGTGTGGCCTGGTGTTATCATCTCTAAAGACGAAATCTGCAAGTAGCAGATGTACTTGTTGACAATTGCAATCTCCTGTAACAGTACCTCCGTGAAACATTTAGAGTTTGACTCGCCTGTTCATCATAATGCCTTCCCAGAAAAGCACGTCAAGACCACCATAATGGTCTCTTCCCTGATCTTAATTGGATAAAACCGTGTTCTTACCACTCTCTGACGTTCACAATGCACGCGACACTGAAAAAAAAATCTCATCTGTAAAGATGAGGTAACTCCATTGAGGACGTGTTCAGTTTTTTTTTTTTTTTTTTTTTTTTTTTTTTTTTTTTTTTTTTATGATGAGCAGCTTTTTATGGAATGCAGCGTACAGAACGGCAAGCGAATAGGCTACACTTATGAAGACGTCTGGTCACACTAAAATGTCACACTTGGCGTCTCGTTGTAGTACACAGCTGTTGAGCAATGTTGTCCGCTTGCTGGTATCGATTTCTTTTTCAAGAAAGTTGATATATTGGTCATCCATTGCCGTTGTTTTTCGTAGATGACCATCACTAACCTTTATTACAGCTGTGACTGTGGTTTGGAAGGCTTTCCAAACTCCTGAAGCGTCACTTTTATATAATCGAAACTCTTGGACTACGTTTGTCACACTATGCCTCTCTTCAAGCTTGCCGATCTTTCTATTACGTGATAATCCGTCCAAATGATTTCTTCAAACCATGCTGTGCATCAGGGATGGCCAACCCGCGGACCACCTTGAATATTTTTTCGGCCCGTGAGATATATCGCCCTTTTACAAATATTTGTTTTTATAATGGCCAAAATAGTGAAAACCAATGTAATAAAAATACATTATGTGTGCATCCATATATTCAAAAATTAACTGTCGAAATTATGAGAAAAATTAACTTTGATTTTAAAATAATATTCTTGCGAATATATGACAGATATTGTCTGTTTTATTTATGAGTTTACAGTTATGAGTTCTCAGAATAATTAAATTATATTCTGCAAACACATGATGTGTGCGCATCATGAACATCTAATATAACAGGTTCTATGTTTCACTTTAAGTGACCTCAGTGACCATCCCTAGATACGCACAGTTGATTGTTGATGGCAAAGCAAACCAGACTCTTAGTTCAAGTTGTTAGTGTTTTTGGTTCAACTTACACCTGCGAATCGTTATTTTTTTTTTTTTTTTTTTTCGAAAATAAAATTGATCAAATAAAAAAACACGCTCAAACATAACGGACGCAACACCAATTATGATGTGCAAACACCCAAATCGAGATCGATTTGCAAAAGCTAAGTAAAAGAGTGGAGAAACAAATATCGCACTAGTAAAATAAATATTTTTTTTAATGATTTCATTTTTTTTTTTTTTTTTATCTCGTTTATATTTATATATTTTTTATATTTTATTTTCTGTGTTATATATCTCTAAAGTGTGTTTAGTATCATTATTATTATATTATCTGCGTTTACATGTAAGAATAATAGTAAACACAAAAATAATAATTCATTATGTTTCAATTTTCACTCCAAAAAATGTCTATAGTGGGTCTAAATCTAATATGGGGATATAAAATTTTATATGTGGCCAGCGGAGTTATGATGCATTTCCAAAGTGGCCCGCAAGATCATTTGGGTTGGCCACAACTGTTGTACATATTCATTTGAACTATCAGATAATTTTTTAATGGCACTTTCGTACTTCTTGCACTATGAATGCTGACGCAAGCGTTTTGCATGTCCAAACGCTTCGTGTGATGACTTATTCCTGATATTTGCATACAAATCACCTTTCAACTGAATTGAGTGTACTTTGTACTGTCGTAACATAACCTTTTCATCAATTTCATGTTTGGCTTCTTCAAAATTAATGCATTGCTTAAATTATCCCATCCAATGTTTATAAATGATTTACATAATAATTTATAATATTCGTTTTCATTCCTCTCTCATAAAAAATAACCAGATAAATATTTTTCATCTAACTGTATAATTAAGATGGAGATTTTAACATTTATTGATGTTATAAAAGATCGTAGTATGAATCATATAGCGAAGATTAGTATAATAATCTTTATTCATGATCAGTTGATGAATAAAAATTATTTTTATTTCAATTCAATGGAAATTCTTTCCTAAATTTATTACTTCAAACATATCATGCCAATGCGATGGATTATATTTCTCTTTTTCAACTAGTAATTAGCTTTTTGCGATTTTATAATGATCAGTTTGGGAATTTTTCAGTAAATGAATATTTAAAACATTAAAAAGTAAAATAATAAATAAGCAAAATAATACGATATATTTATAAATTATGGAGTACAGTGATAATTATTTTAAAAAAATTATTTATTGAATAACGTAATACAATATATGCAGAAGATTTTAGATAAAATATTACGATTAATAAAATTCATCAAATTTCTAATGTATGCTAGTGTTTTGCAAAATTTAAAATAAATTTAAAAATTTTAAAATAAAATTTTAAAATTCAATTTTTAAAACTATTTACAAATAATTAAAGAAATATATACTATATAGATATAGATATATATATATATATATAGATATAGATATATTTACTGAGGAGCTAATTATAAATTGTTTTATTTATGTGTGATTATATCCTTATTAATATAATATGTATACATCATACTGTTTATTTCCTACAAATATAAAGTATCTAAATTGATGCTATAGGGTCCCGAATGGTTAGCACTCGATGCCCCAGGTTTCGGTTTCGAGTCCCGGCGGTGCCATGAATGTTTGCGGTGATTCGGAATCCACTTTAAACCGTAGGTCCCGAACTATTATGACTATTACACCACATCACTGTGCCTAGAGCTGAGTTGCCCCTTCATAGTTTGGGAATGATGTGGGTGAGAAGAAGTCTGATTGGGCTCTATGACGCTTTACGGTCGTATGAGAAAGGGACCTACGGCTTTATATATGATTAAGATTTATTTACATCCTTATTATCATCATGCTACGATTTATTTACATCATTAATCATCATGATTTATTTACATGGATTATCATGTTCATCAAATTGATACTTTAATAAACACCAATTTGGTGAACCAATGTTAGTCTTTGAGGCCTCCACAATTTGGGCGGCCTGGTGGCCAAGTGGCTAGCGCTCTGGTCTTTGGTATCCCAGGCTTCAGGTTCGAATCCTGGCGGTGGCATGGATGTTTGTTGGTGGTTCGGAATCCACATTAAACTGTAGGTCCCGGTCTGTTTAGCCCTCGTGTGCACAAGATGACCGTAGAGCGGCAAACCAAAAATCCACAATTTAGATCAAATACTCCCAGTATTGGCCTCTGTAAATGTTACATAGAACCTTTCCGGTGTGCGGATTTATTGTGTTTATTCCCACAGTTAAGAAGAGGAATATTCGGGTGCTTTTGCATGTCGGGCTTCGAAAAAGACTTCCACTACACCAGAAGCTTATTGAGTGAACTGCCAAGTCTCCTCCCTTTCAATTGAAAATAAAATAAAATGTTACTTTTTTTAATAAAAAAGTAAATTTCGTTGTTTGTTTTAAATATATTGAATCCCATCTATATAATACTAGCAGACCCGGCCACGCGTTGCTGTGGCTTTTCTTGTATTTCGTTCAATTATTAGATACTATAATTGGTATTGTTAATGAAGTGATTGGTAAAGAATGATGAAAAGTTCAAATTAAGCTTCAACGAATAGAAAATGTTTAATTTTTATTAATTTAATGAATGAGGTAGATAATGTTGATTTTTAACACTGTTTTATAATTATTTTACCAAATTTAATTTTTAATAATCATTACTGTCATTTATCTAAGAACTAAGCGATGAACACTATTTCTTGTTAATCTGTCTTTCGTCAAAATAAATAAATTCGTCAAATAATTTAATAAGTTGGTTATGATTTTCTAAAAGATTTTCCAACAGTTCTACAGTAGCTCTTTGTACTTGCTGGTTCGATAAAATTATACTGACATCGAGTTGTCACACGTTCTTCAGAACTGCCCATAAAATAAATTTGAAGAAATTTTGACTCTTCGTTAGGTATTGGCATCAACGACCCGATCTTATGGTACACCTGACCTTGTATTTTAAATGTACTTTCAAAATTACGTCCGTCGGATGAGAAATCGCAAATTTTAGTTGCGCCAAATGACGAAATATGAAAATCGTCGATTTTGCATTTAAATAAAAAAAAAAAAAATCTGTATAAAATCTATCCTATCTCTCAAGTTGGAACAAAACACACATTTAAGAAAAAAAAAAAGTTAAAATCGGATTGTTAGTTTCAGAGTTCAGCCCGAACAAACATCGTGACACGGGAATTACGTATAATAGATTACATAAAAATTTTTTTTGCTTTGTATATTTAAAGTATGTAAAATTTTATTGCATTTTTATGGCCTGACGTTGTGCAACTTAAATTAAAATAATATTAAAAATAAGTTTTTTAAGCATATTCTGTTGAGAAAACATTTTAAAATTACAAAAAATACGAATTTCGAAAAATTTTAATGGAAAACTTATTATAATATCTAATTTAACCGGAGTTGGAGTTGGTTATTTCATAACTTGAGCAATCAAGAAATTGAATAAAAATATACATTTATTTATTGGCCATACAAAAAGTAGCTAAAATTAATATAATGAATAAATCAAAAATATGAAAAAGACCAAATGGTGCGAATATTAATCAGACATTAAAATAAATACATAGATTGAAATTAAAATATCCAAAAAAAAATCATAAAAAATCAATAAATAAATGCGCTGCTGGAAAATGAAATCCCAACACCAAAAAAAAATAATAATTTAGAGAAATAAAGGCAAAGCATTTATCTAGGCCACAGATTAAAGTACGCGCCAATAGAGCTATTTCAAATATGAAATTATGGTTCATTAGTAGCAACTGTAGTTCCCACGGTTTTAAATACAAGTATGCGAACGTGTATGCATTTTGGCGCATAGGTGCAGTATGTTATTTTGTAGGATGGAATTCCTTGCCTGTTGCACTTGCCTGTTCAGTCAAATCAGCAACAGTCTGATCTGATTGAGGATAACTTTGGATTTGTCGTCCAATAATGTGTCATACGTCTCATATCTGGTGATCTCGCAGGTCAAGGCAACATATCAAAACTCTGTAAAAGCGTGTTGAGTGACAGCAGCGGTATGAGGACTAGCGTTATCCAGTTGGAAAACCATTGAAATAGTGATAAAAATGGCAGCACAACAGGTTCAATCACTAGCCTGAAAGTACATAATTCCTTTCAAAGTGCGTGGGATGATGACGAGAGTACTGCTGTCATAGGAAATTGCCCCCTGATCAAAACTCCTGGTGTAGGTCCAGTGTATCTACAACACAAACAGATTAGCTCCAAGTAGTACCTGGCCTCCTACTAACCAAAATACGGCTTTCACTGGTTCTAGCTTGACATCACTGAAGACGCAGATGGTGGTGATTTGAAGTTAGTGGCATGAACACTACATGGAATGATACAGGGGTATCTGGCTCGGAGTTGCCCCTCAGGTAATTGATTTGTTATCGTTCTCTGTACTACTCTGGTGCCAACAGAAGCTTGAATGTCTGCTGCAGATGCAGTACGATGAGCTACAGTCATACGGTGGTCGTCCCTCTCAATAGAAGCCCATGAATGGCTGGACCCTGGTTTTCTTGGCACACTTTTCTATCTCTTTCCGTGACCACTGTTATCCACAATCATGCACAGTGAATACATCCCTGGCAATTTTTTTCTGCAATATCGCGAAAAAAAAAAATATCCACCTCCTCGTAGCCCTATTAAACTTTACTACACAAAGCTAGAATTGTATTGCATATTTCAAACAATTTTACAATTTTTATATTTCACCAATAATTATAAAGAAAATTGTGCCTTCGCTTAAGATACTTTCAAAACGTTAGAAGAACTAAAAACAGAAGTTGTTGCAAATCCAATACACGTACAAGATGATAAATGGAAATATCTTTCTATAGAATAGAAGTCCTAATTAATTATATTATTAGAAATAGAATTAAAAATTAATTACATTGCTATTGCCGGTCCATTGCCACCGTATCGTTTGTCACCTGTTGAGAAAGAATCATTGAAAAGAAATGGATAAACTCCTAGCTCATGATATTACAGAAAAAGAATGTGTTGTTTTTTATCCCACTAGGTAGGCAGCAACATCTAGACCAAGTCCAAGAACCCCGCCGTTTCACGGAAAGAAGTAAAGGGGAGCAGCTTCTGTTTTGATGGAGCACCTGTAGGTAGAAGTCTGACTTGGCTCTGTGATGCTGAAGAAAGAGGGCAGTGCTTTCCTGGATGACCTTTCGGGGGGGGACAATAAAAACTAGCACAAACAAAGAAAACTCGCACAATGTAGTCCGACTAATGATGCAAAATGCTGAAAACTCCTGCCCTTTTTAATAGGAAATAGTTCCAAAAACTAGAATGATATAGTATGAAAGATGATCAGAAGTGATATTCTTTACTTCAACAAAATTGTGACGATAATTTTTTTTTTTTTTCTTATTTATAGACAATTATTTGTCTAGACAACATGCTTGCACGAATACAATATTTTACATTTCGGTTGAAATTCATTTTGAAAATTTATTATTTTTATTATTAATCTATAATTTTAGCATATATTGCACTTAATGAAAGATTCATGTTTCAGTTAGTCGAGTAGTCAAAGAGTAGAAAAGGCGATTTTGGGGAAGGGAGTTCAGGAAAAAGAATCATCTTAATATATGTATACACACACGCACAAACATATATGTGTGTGTGTGTTGTTGTTGTTGTTCCTTCTCCCTCTACCGACATCTAGACCAAGCCTACGAACCCGTATGGACTCATAGTTGAAGGGTATTGTGATGGAGTACCCATTAGTAGAAGTCTGACTTGGCTCCGTGACGCTCTAGAGTCATATGAGATCGGGAGCTACGGCAAAGTGGATTCTGAACTACTACAAACATCCATGACATCGCCAGGACTCGAACCCGAAACTTATGGCACCGAGCTCCAGAGTGCTACACACTTGGCCATTCAGGCCCCACATATGACACACACACACATACGTATAAGTATATATATATATTTCTGTAAATGTTCCGCTCTCTAAGAGGTTTCATTAACATTTTTTCCAAGTAGTCGTAAATCACACCACCAATATCTACAGCAGCATTCTACTTTCCCCCGCTGATAATTAACGGAAACCCCACAGCAGGCAATAGTTTATACCAGTCAGGCACCTCAAACGATTCTAACGGTCAATTATTCTGCCCAGTCAGATAAAAAAATTTTATCGTAGTCGGCAACCATTCATTCGCTTAAAGGCTTTATTATTACAAACAATCACGAGGTGTCACGTGTTCTATCACGTGACTCGATTTCTGCCTTATAGAACAGACTGCACTGCCAATTAGTTTTTCATCAACCTTATACCTTCGACAATAAACGGAAGTTATACTGTCTACTTATTGGAATAGTCGTTAGATATGTCTTTGACTTGTATCCAGTCATCTAGCAAGTAGAGATAATACGTTTTATAATATACTGAGGGTATGTATCCCTTAATGAGGCCTGATTGCCGAGTGACTTGCGCTCTGTACCACAGTTTTCGGGTTCGAGTCCGGCGGTGCCATGGATGTTTGTAGTGGTTCGGAATCCACTTTAAACCGTAGCTCCCGGTCTAAAACGACCGTAGAGCGAACCTTACCCCCGTAAAAAAAAAAATCTCCTGTCTCGAAATCTGCCAGTAGGCAGACGGACTTGGCCCGCCACGGGGCTGTTGCGCCACTGATGAGGATGTATTCCTTAATAAAGCAGTCTTCATGACGTTATAATTAATTTTCTTTGCGTTTGTTAATTTATTTCAGGTTTTACGAAGGGCTGGACAACATGTTTTCACACCTTGCAATTGCTTATTTTATAAAAAAAATTTTTAAATCTGCTAATGCGGTTTTTGCTGTTCTACCATTTGATTTTTGGGCTTATTAAATATTTTTTTCCTAATACAGCTAGCAAACACTTAGACAAATGTCTAGGATGCTTTAAGGCAAGCGCTGCACAGACGTTACTCACTTAACAACTACCCAGGAGGTGCGTCTACCTTGAAGATAAGCTAGGGGCGCTGAGTAACACTACCCCCGCAATGCTCTACGATCATGTTAGACCGAGACCTACGGTTCAAAGTGGATTCGAACCACTACAAACATCCATGGCACCGCTGGGATTCGAACCCGAAACCTGTGGTACCGAGCGCCAGAGAGCTAGCCACTCAGACATTCAGGCCCCTGTTTATTAAATATATTTTTTGGATATTGAACAATTTCTTCCTTTGAAAGACCTGATTGCGAGACACTTCAGGGTTTTTGCATTGCGAGTACTGTGATGGTTTTCTTATACAATTTAGCGAATGATTTTGTTTAACAAATAGCAACAGCTTTTCTCGTCCATAATGATCGTGCTACTAATTAAATCCGTGTGTGTGTGGAGAGAGAAAGAAGGTGTTTATAAAAGATTACCCCAACCTTAAAGAGCAATTGCAAAACCATAGAAATAACAACCTCTTCGCACAAATGAAAATCTTCGGAAACAACCGACACCCGAAAAAAAGGATGATATACAATTTATAAAAGACAATTTATAGACTTTTTTTTTAACTTGCCCGGTGTTACAGTTTGGTTGGGTGCAGTTATTCTCATTTTCATTTCGTCAATGTTTGCTGATAGCGTCAGAAAAACATTTGATCTCTTAAGAAGCGCCCCCAAAAAAAAAAAACCGCAGAGGGTTAAACCTGGACTTTTTGAGGGACAACTTCACAAGAGCAAAGTGATCATTTGCTCTGCAACCAATTTACCTTTGCGACAATTTTCCCTTTGAGTATATACGAACAGAATTTCTCGCCAAATGAAGAGACCACGAACTTCTAATTCACTATTATCCGTGCATTAGTGAGCTTCCATATTTGGTGGGGCCTGATGGCCGAGTAGCTAGTGCTCTGGCTCTCGGTACCACAGGTATCGGGTTCGAATCCCGGAGGGTGCCCATGGATGTTTGTAGTGGTTCGGAATCCACTTTAAGCCGTAGGTGCCGGTCTCCTATGACTGTAAGAGCGTCACGAAGCCAAAGTCAGACTTCTACCTACGGGTGCTCCATCACAACAGAAGCTGCTTCCTTCCCCTTCCATCATGAGTACGTATGAGCTCGTGGGCTTGGCCAGCCAAGTGGGATAAGAAACAACACATATTTGGTTGAGGGGGTATAACCCTCAAATGTTGGGGTGGATACTCTTTTGTAAATTCTATCTGTGTGTGAGTAATAAAACCTGTTTTGCTCTTCTTGAATTCTCGACCTATAGCTGATAAATTCGGTTGCTACACTAACCCCTGTTAAACCTAATTCCGCATTTTCTGGCAACACTCACTTCTGACTGCTGTACTTCTATAATTTATCACTACCTTATGGTTGTCAGCTTTCTCCAGTTCAAGTTATTAACCAGGCCACTTTTAATGATGTGTTTATAATTTGTTAGCTCTGAATGCAAATGCTTATGAACTTTCACAGTTAATGAACATGAGTTTTTTACCTCTCAGCTGCTTCCTCGAACTGGGTTCAAACTCATATAATTCCTTAAAAATGTTAATAAAATGAAGTAAATAAATTCATATTTAGATTCATTCATATTTAGATTCATATTCAGAGTTCGACTACAATTCGTAGCAGCATCCACACACACACACTATATATATATGTGTGTAATAGTCGTTCTTATGTAAATCAATACAGATTTATGTAATATATAACAATATTGTAGCCGTACTTCCTCCTACACCCCCCCTTCCGCATGGCGTTCAGGAGAAATGGTCAGTAGGCCTCGAGACTTTCACCCGAGAGGAAGTATAACGCAAGCACACGCTTTTGTTAAGAAATGTTTAGTTTACAGTCTCTCACCCCAAGATAAAATATATTTAACGCAACCCTGCGTTTTAGTTGACCTACAGACTCTCACCCGGAGAGGAAGTATATTTCGCGCATCCCACGCGTACCTGAGTATTCGGTTTGGGGCTTAGAAGTGGAATCCTTCCATGAATCTATAATTATATGACTTTAAATGAGCTAAATATTGTCTGTGTCTAATTGTATGTGTGTGGTGCTTGTGCTTTTGTAAATAAAGCTGTGAGTTCTCCAACCTGTGCCTCAAGTATCTCAACCCAACCACACCCTGTTACAATCCAGTTGCCTAACCTGCACACTACAATATTAAATTTATTTTTGATTTTCTGAACATTGTAGAGAGTTATCAATATAAATTTCATTGGTTAAAAAACTACTATTCAACCTAACCTAAAATATTTAGCAAATGATTTAAAACGTTTTAATTTATGTTATAAAATCAAACATATATTTCATATATTCTTTTTAGAAAAACATGACTATTAATAACCATTATTTTTTTTTTTTTCTAATGCAGATAGCAAACAATTAGATAGCTTGGTCTTGGATGCCTTAAGGCAAGCGCTGCACAGACGTACTCACTTTGCATTACCCAGGGGCGCGTGTAACTAGAAGATAAGCCAAGGACGCGGAGTAACAATGCCCCCCGCAACTCTCTACGATCCTATTAGACCGGGACCTACACTTTAAAGTGGATTCCGAACCACTACAAACATCCATGGCACCGCCGGGACTCGAACCCGAAACCTGTGGTACCGAGCGCTAGCCACTCGGCCATTCAGGCCCTTAATAACCATTATTTAACATGTAATTTTACATTAGTCCCATAAGACAATCTTGATTTTTCTTCCTTTCACATAGAATGAATTTAACCCATTCTAACTGTACAATGTCATTAATGTTTGAATTTTTAATCATTTGACTTTTTTTAAGCAAATTCTAACTTAACCGTGATGTTTATAAATTATCATGGTTAAATATTAGAGCAGATAATTTTCCAGTCATTATCGCAACAATACTTTTTTTTTTTTTAATAGTGTTCATTGGTTTCTGAACATTTGTTGAAAATTAAATATTAACTCTTCAACAAATAACAAAAAAGTACCCTTAACAAAATTGTTCATCTTTAAATAATATTTCGTAAAACATCCGATAAATATGAAATAAAGATTATTTTTAAACTACATGCTGTTTTTTCCCCTGTTTTGTTGCTGTTAAGCTAAACTTTCATTATCATTGCCCGACACGTGGTTCTGTGGTAACGTGTACAGCTATCGTGTAGGAGGGCTCGGGTTCAAATCCGCTGGTGGCGTCTGTGTCAATCACTGTCATTAAAAGGAGACACTATGGCGATTGCGACGTGTTTCAGGCTGTTTGGCGAGTTTTTTTTTTTTCTGGATTTTCTCTCATACAACACGCAAAAACGGGGCAGTTACCCGTAAAAGTTATCCTGGTTGGCAATATCCTCCCCCTCATCACTCATCGGTTTGGCTATTTTAACTTATGCCAGGACCACTGATATTCAACAAAAAAACACTTTATTATTAATAAAGTGTGTGTGTGGACACTCTGTTTCATTTATGTATGCCACAAACAATCTACGGAAGAGAGAGATTGCCTTTCGAAAAGAAATTCAAGAATAAGCCCATAAAAACTCCCACCAAACAATTTGAGTGTTGATGCGAGACGTCTACAAACGTTGTCGCCATAGAGTCTCCCTCGTTTCTGCAAGCATATCTGTCAAGAGTATAAGTTATATTCGAAATAAAACTATTAAGAGTGCACACATAAATCATCTTTCTATGAGATGAATACTCTCCTAAAAATTACTCATAAAAAGAATTTATGTAAAAGGAAATTCATTTCATTCTAGGTTCTTCATTAAGATGAAACCCGGTAAAATAATTATGTAATATTAAGGGCAAATTTAAGAATTTAGGAAAAAAAATATGAAATTCAGAAGATTACAAAATTTTCTTGTATTACAGATTTTTTCTTAACTTAGACTTTGGGGTGGTAGCATAAAAAAGAAGAGAATAAAAAATTAAATTTTGTAATACAAATTCGCGTAAACAAAATTTACATATATGAAGTATACATATATACTACATATATGAAGTATTTTTACATATATATAAAAATACTTCTTTTATTATTCTTTATTAAAGAAGAAGAATAAGTATTATGTAGTATTCTTCATTATTATTATTCTGATTTTTATTTTTTAAAAGCTTGATAAAATGCTAAATTATATTTCGTTTGAAATTTCATGTCATCAACGGTGAATTGAACTACCCCCTTCCCCACGCTACCCTCGAAAATAATTCTTATTTAATCTCCTGATACTTTTATCTCCGATTTCAGAGTTTATATGAGTTTCATGCGTTCATTCAAAAAAAAATATATATATACGAACGTCTTTATTTCCAATTAATCACGTTATTAGCGAGTACATATTCTCACGCTTTGACAAAAATACAGAGTTTACGAACTTCTCATCATATTTACACTATTATATTTATTTTATTGTAAACAATAAAAAAATTATTTTTATATATTAAAAATTTTTAATAATTATATTATAAAAACGCACCAAAAAAAGTAAATTTTTTGATTTTATAAATCGATTCTCATAAAAATTTAATATAACAACAACGAACCTGTCTTAGAAACGTACGAAGTCACATATTACGTTCAACGAACAGAGAGTTAAAAGGTCTGCATCGCTGAAATCGGTTGTAATAATAGTTTTAAGAGTTTAAAAGTATACTTTAAGAACTTACTTTAAGTTTCAATAAACACGTTCTTTAATTTAATACTAATGACAAGATTTTAATTTGTGTGAGCCAAATAAATTTGCATTCATGATTGCAAGGGGGAAAAACCCATTTTCCTTACTTGATGTGAATGAACATTCATCTAATCTGAAAAGTAGAGCGCTAAATTCGTCGAAAACGAGCGAACCATTTGCCCTCAGCTGGCGATAGCATTACATCCAACTCGATTCTGCCGCGGCGGAAGAAACAATGCTTAGCCCTGACAGCTGATTGAGCAGCTGTAAGAGTTGTACTACGATGAAAAAGTAGTGCCACACGTCTGGGTGAGTTTTCTCCTAAAATACTTTAAATTTCGTAAATAAATGAATTTTTTTAGCCGTGACATCGCTTTTGAAGTTTTGTATCATTAACATTCACGTGTCAATATCGCTTAAGAAATGAGCACGTGCGCGGAAGAATATGAGTTATTTGCTCGCGACGGTTTCCCGCGCTTTAGATTAGACGTGAATAAAGGTGTGATCAGGGGTTGTAGATATCAATCCGAGTAGTATTTTGGTAGGGAAAAAAAAAAAAAAGAAAAAAGTTCTTTCGAAAACAACGAGAAAAAAAGTCAGCATTAGGAAGATGGCATTTTATCATCGAAATAGTGAAAGAAAACGGATGGCTCACGACTATCGGCGGCAAGAAGAGGAAGTTGTCGGCAGTCTTTGCAGGTATGATTTTTGTCACAATGGCAACTGAACCTTTTTCTTTACTGTAGTAATAGTGTAGTAACCGTCGCCGGTTTCTACTATCAGCTGGGCGGCATGTCATTGCAACAGAGGTGTGAGTCAATTTGGGATCTTGTCCGATTTTTTAAGAAATCTATATAATTAAAATGTTTGACAGTTCTTTTAATAAATATATGCTTTAAGTTATTTTTGAAATTTTGAGAGCGGAAATGAAGGAGGTGTGTCTGAAGTTGTAAATTTGGCGTCTACAAACTTCGGAAGCGCGCCGCATTTGAAGCGTGGAGCAATATATTTTAAATTACATGACATTTAATAAATGTTTATCATATGTTTATTAATTTATCTGATTCTTTAAAGTCTTCAGTGTCATTTACCTTTACTTTTGGATTATTTTTAAAGCTTGATGAAATGCTAAATTTATATTTCGTTTGAAATGTTTGGAGAAATGTAATAATTTGAACGTAATTTTCAACGATTATTAAAAAAATTATTTTTCATTTTTAAAATAAATAATATTGATTTATATAATTTAAAATTTGTTTTATATAATAATTTGTTACTTATAAATTAACATTTAATTTTACTTTAGAAACATTACTTCTAATATTGATTATTTAGAAGAATTTTTTTTTTTTTAGAAAATTTATAAAATTAAAAAAAACAGCTGTATCTTCTTTTCAATCGGTTTATCTGTGGTATATAGTCTCAATGTGAGACTTCGATTTTCTTTTAAATATTTTACCCTTATTTATATACCTTTTTATGATAAATTAATATAATTCATTAGTCAAAATTATCCTTTTGAAAGGATCAATAATATTTAGCATTTAAATATGACATAATGTATTTAATTATATAATGTAACGTTTTGTAATAAATCATTCCAATTTATGTCTACAAAATTAAATGTTTTCCTTGCATATTTCTAGTGATCAGAAGTAACAAATGTTTGATTGTTGCAATCTTAGATGTTTATTCATCAAATTCTTACTAGCTTAATTTAGAAACTTTTTGTGTTAATTCATTGTTAAAAGTTCATTCATAAAGTATGTAGCATTGTTCTTCAATGATATGTTTAATGGGTATTAATAATAGAGATCGTTTTTGGGGATCTTGAAAATTCCTACTCATGTTTTCAAATACTGTGATTTGAAATTATTTATTAGTTTTTAGGATAGCTTCGATATCTTAAGGTAAAATGTAGTAAATAATTTGTATGTTGTTGCATTTGTTCTCTTTTAATATGATTAGAGTAAGAATTAATTTGGAACTTCTCATTTTTATCTGGAATGAGTGGTATTTAATGCTTTATTGTAATGTATTTATATTCTTATACATGTCATGCTTTTATTTTTAAGTTAGAAACTCTGATGTTTGAATTATTTTTTAAGAAGTTTAATTTTTGCTTATATGGTATCATCTATTGAAATAATCATTCCATCCCTGTCTACATTTTCATGTAACACTGAACTTAAGTTAAACTTTCTGTGAATTTAAGGTGGGTAAAAATATAAATTAAAGTGATAAATTAATTAAAAATTTTCCCAATGCGTATGTATATGTTTTTGAAGATTTACTTCATTTGAATATGCTAATCATGGACAAAAATCTTAAAATAACCCCACAATATTGATTTTTATCAAACATAAATTTCACTGAACTACATAACTGAGTTTATTTGTGAAATCATTTTACTCTTGCATCTATTTAGCTGAATAACTTATATATTCTATGCCGAACAAATGTAGATTATTCATATTTAGCATCTTGATACGAATGATAAGCGTTTTCTCTTCTTCAAAGGGAAAAATACATACGTAATATAAAATATGTATTTGTTAATATTCTTTCGAAATATGATTAAAAAGTATAAGAAAAAAAAAATTTCAATAATTAATGTTTGCCGAACTAAAATAAATCACAATAGGAGTTCCGTACTCGAAATCATTTTCCCAAACGTGTCCAAACAGCGAAGTGTACGAATTCCACGTTCGCTTCTTTCCTACGCATATGAATGTGTCATGGCGCCGGCAGACTTGGCGCAAGGCCAAAATATGCGAGAGGGTTGCCGCTTCAACTTGCATCTCTGGGCATTCTATCATGCTGGCGTCGAACAATGGATTTGAAAGTAATTGGTTTTTTCTCCCTATGCACGCATTCCGTACTTTTTTTTTTTTTTTTTTGCGTTGAATATGTATGTCTTAGAGTTCATACTGTCAAAAGAGATGTTTTTGATTTGGCTGTTGCTTTTATATTAAGTTATTATACATTCTGTTTTCCCTTTTCTTGCTTAAGGGTACATGAGTGTTTCTTTTTTTGGAATCCAGAGTAGTAGTGGATTGGTCAACAATCACGTGGGCGGGGTCTTAGTGCCTACTAAACATGGACATTAATCGAAATGAAGTTGTAAAAAAAAAAAATTCTTAAGAATGAATGCCGTAATAGCAACAACATTAAAAAATCAACCAATAAAAATTCATTTGCCTAAACTAATTGTAACGTATAAAATTCTTTTAAATATCGTTAATTTGATACGATTGGCTGAAATAAAATCATTTTCTAAAGAAAATAAATTACTCGTCGATATCATCCATACATATTTAATCACAATAAAATTCAATACTGAAAAAAATTTATTTATTTCCATTCAATGGCATGCTTGGAAATTTCTAAAATGCTAATATATATATATTATGCATACATGTATGTGTGTATAATATTTTTAAATAATTTTTGCTTCAGGTTTTTCATCCTAATTTTCATGTTTTTAAAAGGAAATCACCTTTTGACATCAAGTTTTTTTTTTTTTTTTCTTGTGTTTTTAAAAATTTAATCATTTTGTTAATTATTGTAATTCTAAAATATGCTAATACCTTTTCAATTTAAGTGATTAATTTAATTTTAATAATTTTTTTTCACAGTGCAGATAAATTTTTTTTTTTTTTTCTGGAGATCAAAAATTTAGCTTAAAATAAAAGTGTTTTTATAAAGTTTCAAATTTTTAATAGAAATTCAAAAAATGAAATTTTATTTAATTCTATTGAGGGCTTAACTGGGCTTGTGTTCACTTTGCTCCATGAAAGTTTATTAAAAATTACTCAATAATTTAACACATTGTTAAAATGTTATACATTCTATGATGAACTTAATATATAAAGTTCATTTTATAAAAGGAACTTACAGTAAAATGTAATGCTTCAGAAAAATATTTAATATTTTACAATAATAATAATGTCATTTTTCATTTATCTGTAGACTTGTAATTTCGCTTTATAAATGTAAAAATATCAGCATTTTGGGGGAATTATTTGATACAATGAATATGAAATGCAAGAGGCAACTCAAATGGTAAAGACAAGTTAATAATTGCAGAATACTGGTGTGAAATCAGTAAAAATATAAATGGTCTTATCTATTACAAATGTTATGTTCTAAAATTTGTCATGATACTTTTCGAAAAAATAACTTTTCATGTTTGAAATAAATATACTTACAAAATTAATATTTTTTTTCAGGCAAGGGTAAATTACAACATATTAAATGGATTACCATATATATATATATATTCATGTTGAAGAAAGTTTGCTGAAAAAGAAGAATGGGGATCTTAATTTATATCAAATGGTAGATGGGTTTTGACTTGAAGACAATTTTATATTACTGTTATATTGGAAAGGTATTAGAGAGGGTCTCTTAATTTATTTTCATGCACTATTTTAGAAACTGGCATGTATTTCAGGAAACTTCAGTGGTATCCATAATCACCCCTAGTTCGTGGTATAATGTATAACAGAATTTTGTTCATTTAAACCAACAGCAATTTGGCCAGGTATACAATTTTTTTTTTGAGATGCATATCTTGAAATATGGAATTTCTTTCATGTCTTCCAACCTTTACTAACTGCACGATGACATTCTTTTTATATCTATTGCTTTGAGAACTTGAATGTCATTTGGACTCTTTTTAACATATGCAACTACTTGACAATGATCAAGCGCTTTCAAATGATATCTTGTGGACGTTCTGCCCAATCGATGATTAAAAACTCAATTTACAGCCCTATATTTAAAGACCAACAATGTGGTTTTCCCCAAAACTTTATTGCTTGAAATTTGAATACACAACCAATAAATCATGTCTTTTGTGGAGATGAGAGGCTTTGCGTAACAATGCCTTCTATGTGAATTTCTTCTGCAGGTATGGAGCTGTCTTGAATACAATTTTGTATAGATTAGTTGTTTTTCACAATTAATAAGTAGTGTATATAATTTTATCATTAAGATTTGTTAAAAAATATGTATTATGAACATGTGAAGGATATATTACAGGTTCAGTCATTAAAAACTGAAAGTTGTTAAGATTTTTGACACACATATATATTATATTTCAAAAAATTGTTAGAATTTTTGATGAAAAATAAAATGGTAGGAGAAGAATGGCAAAATTTCGGAAGCAATCATCAAAATGAATCTTTCCTTGGGTATTGACTTCAATTTGCTTAATATGATCATTTTAGGTTTTATTATATGATTTTATTTTGTGATGTACGTTAAGTAACTACATAACAAGTTGTGGACACAACTTCCATCTGTTTTTTATTATTATGCTATACATTCTATTATCAAATCATTAGAACCATTGAAATACTAGTTCTTCCATCTTCAATGCTAAATAAATTCAACATATGTTATATACCAGGGGGCAGAGGTTACATTAAACGAGAGCCTCATTACAAGTTCCATACTTCATTTGGGAGCCATGCCATATTTTTAATAAATTAAATCAAATAACTAATATTTATTTCACCTTATTAAAAATCAAATAGGTAATATGAATTTAAAATACAATTGAAAAAAATTATTATAAGTTTAGTCGATTTTCCTTCGATAATTTTTTTTTTTTTTTTTTTAATCTTGCGTAATTTTTAAGATGATTAGTTAATTGAGGATATTTTAACTTGACAAATTTCATGATTGAATATAAACATTTACAGGAATATATTGTATCAAAAATTAAAATAGTTGTCAAGTTGCTTAAGTTAGAATAATTTGTTTCTAGTAACAATTTCTAAACTGCCAGGAAAACAAATGTGGGATTTTTATAATGCTTGGTCTTCCTTCATTTCTAGTATTTTTATTTCTCCTATATAATTGTGATGGTATCCCATGTTATGTTGTGCCGGATAGTATATCGGAAACTGGAAAATCATCTTAAATAATAATAATTCCAAACAAATTAAACAAAAATTGCAAATGTAGATTCGAAAATTCTTGCACATCAAATCTAATTTTTAAAAATTAGTTTTCAACGTTTTCTTAATATTCATTATTTTATCTTCCTCGGTATTAAAGGAAATTGCTTGTAAATGAAGGAAATTTTGAAACTGATTCATTTTTTGTGACAAACTTAATATTAAAATACACTGTCCTTTGGAGCCACATTTGCCCATCTTTGTTATATACAGTTTAAATTTGTATGATTTAATAACAAGAACTGTAGGCTTGTGTGATAATGCCTTTACAGGTATTTATAATATTTGTATAAATCATATTTCACTAATCATAGATAATTTGTATCATAGTTCACTAATTTTCTTAAAACTTTAAATTCCAGTTGTTGGTCCACTACACCCTAGAATGAGGAGTACTGGGGCACTTTTCATTGTCTTAATAAATTATTTTTAATACAAACTGTAAAGAGCTTAATCTTTTATTAATTTTAAAGGGTCTTAATGTCTTTCAATTGTTTCTTAATCGTTATTGTGAACATATTGTTTTTATACAAGATCTGTCATTTTTTGGTTACAACTGCACCAATTTTAATTCTGGTAAACCAAAGCAGAAAATAAATCTTATAGTAGGTTTTATTTTTCTTTTTTAATAAAAATATCTTGGTGGATTATAAGTAGTTATTGAATTTGTTACTCGTTTTGTGATACCATAAACAATTGCTTCTTCATGGATTATTTGTGGATATTGATTATATTCCTGTGACTATTGAATTTTGTTTTTCTTAGAGTATTGTGACCAATTACTTTTCCATTCATTGTCTGCTGTATTGTATTCCCATATACATTAAACTGTTCTGCCTTTTTTCAGTAGAGTATGTTCATTCATGATATATTGAAATTCGTGAGCAGATTTTATTTTAGTTTTGTTTTTAGGCTAGAAAAATCCTTGGACGTAAAAAATTTCTGGAATTGCTCATAAAAACTTTTGAGAGATATTTATCTTTGTAAAAGAGGTTATGACCTTTTGATACTTTATCATATACATGTGTTATATAATCTTTTATGTTGATGTTCTTTATATACTAATGGTTTAAAATCCCATGCACTTAATTTGAATACCTATGCCCAACATTGGACTAGTTATACACAAACAGCAGAGACATGTGTGACCATGTATTGATTTAATTGCAGGCTGGCTTGCCATGTGTTTGTTTTTTCCCCCCCCCTTCGAATTTATGACCCCATTTTTTATGCATTTGTTTCCAACTCGATGGATAGAATTAATCATTGGATTCGATAGTTTCTCAGTTACTGATACTTCAAAATATTGTTCATTTTGTATATCCCTAAAATTAAAGAAATTATTTTTAAATAGCATTTTAAATTTCACGATATTTTTTTTAGACAACTTGGAAATTAAATTTCCAATCAGGTGCTCTTAGCTACTAAATAAATTTGTTAATTATTTAGCATTTTTCTTTGTTAGGATATATTACAAGTGTAAGTAAAATAAACAGTGTATAGCATGCTTATGCTCATTCCAAAAGAATGTCTAAATGTGCATTTAGCAAAATAACTTTATTTATATATATATTAAATTCATAATTTAAATAAGTGTTTCTTATCCTATTTTTCATATTTAAAAAAAAAATGTGATTATAATAAATAACTGATCATCAGTTAATAGTTTACAATCAAATTTTCCTCTTAATGTTATGCAAAACTATTATCAGGTCAACATATAATTTAAAATTGAGGATTTCATGAAATGAAAAGCATAAGAATCTTTGTGGTATCTTGTATCTGGTTGAATAGGGCAGCCACTGTGGCTAGATAAGAAAATAAGTCTTTTTTAAAGATAATACATGATTTATACATAATTAATTTTTAGTACAAAATTATTATGTATACGTAATTATGTTAAGAAAATAGATTCTTGCTTTAGAATAAATCCAATGGATGTTTATTGCATAAGTTTTACACAAAATAAAGTTTTAATTATTTGGTATTTTATGACTTGCTAAATGTGAAATTATAATGAAGTAAGGTGAATCTAAACTAAAATTATTTTACTAAACATGGTTTCTAATAGCAGTTTCATTTTATATGGTTTTCAGTATTTGTTCCATTGATTTTTTTTTTTTTTTTTTTCCTTGTGATAAATAATTTTAGTATTAGATGTAACAAATTCTATTTAATTAGGATTCTTATAATATTAGAGAAGTTTTCTGTCGTATTTTTAAGTAGTTTAATTATTTATATAAACTGTTAGCATTTTGCCTTAATTATATTATCAAGTATAGAAAATAATTACAGTTCTTTTCTAATAGATTAGGTAGCCGTCCAGTTTCTCCCAAGAGTTTGTTGGAACAGGAAAAGCGTATTCGTCGAGAAATTGCAAACAGCAATGAGAGGCGACGCATGCAGAGTATAAATGCTGGTTTTCAATGTCTGCGAGCGCTTTTACCACATCGAGATGGCGAAAAGCTCAGCAAGGTAAAGAGCTTCTTAACTAATGCCTGCGCTAATTTGCTGAATCCTTAAATAGCATTTTTAAGTTCCTATCTTTATTTTAGTTCTTTAAATTGCCACTTGGATTGTATCTAAATCTACCTTTCTGCAATTGTAATGTAGTTAATTAGTATTTCCATTATTTTTTTGTCCTTATACAGTTAGTTAGCTAATTTTCTTAATTAATGAAATACCATCAAGCCTTTACTTCTGTTTTATAGTTGTTGTTTTTTTCTCCCTATCCATTCAGTTTCTCTCAAATTAATGGTATTATATAGGTTTGATAAACATGTTTGATGTAGTTATAAGTCTTTAATGTTATTATAAAATATTGAGGAGATAAAGTATGTCTTAAAATCATTTTAATTCAGAAAATGCGAATTATTTTGATACAAAGATATTGCAATTCTATTCTGAATGGCTGAATTCTATCAAAGCAAGGAATACAAAATGATAATATTCCTTATTATGGTTTTTGTAATTATCCCTTTCAGAATGTTTTTTGTAAGTTTTCAAACTCTCAGAGTAAAAAAAAATAAAATCTCTTTATTTTAAAATATAAAATGCTGCTTTTATTCGTGTGATTTTTTACATTTCCTGCTCCATAAGATTTAATGTAATTCTTTTATTGTTTTTGTAATTTCTGAAATTTTATTATTGTCCTTTTAAATCTTAAGAAGCATTCTTTCTTATTACTAATTTGAATTATAGAAGTTTATTTTAAATATATCTGCTTAGTAATTTTAACTATTTGGTGGATTCGCTTTGCACATCTTTCATTTATGAAATTATGAATTATAAGGGTATGAAGAAATTACTTTAGTGTATGGAAAGTTCATAAAATGCTTGCTATAGTTTGACTGAACACTTGTTTGTGAAAATAATTTTCTTAAATAGATTGATTGCAATGTATATATAATGAATTCAAACCATATAATGTTAATGCATAGATGCCAACTCTCCTAAATTTCAGTTCCTTCTCCCTAATTTTATATAAACCTCCTAAATTATATCAAAAGTCAGTAAATTCCCTTAAAAGGATTTTTGTACAAGAAATTTGAAGAAAATTCCAACCAATGAAACCATAAAATATCCATCACAAATGAATAAATAAAAGGCAATCTATAAGCATGAAAGTATCTCGTCTCAAAATGGCTTCACATCCTTGAAATGGTGCATGGTGATTTACAAAAGGAAAGAAAGTTTCTGGTGCAGGAGGGAGGGGGCTGTCAATTGTTTCCCTGTCTCAAAAACCTGAAACCAACGTTTTTACATTACGACCCTCAATGCAAATGAAGAAAGAATATTTACCCTAATGGTTGGATGCAAGAAGTAGCAAAGTAATTTTTATTTCTAGTTACAATTTTAACATGTCTAACACCCAATTTTGTAATTATGTGATAGAAAAATTTTTAAATTAACGTGAACTTTAAAATATAACTGGGTTCTAAAAAAAAAAAAAAAAATTAGAGTAGCATCTTTTATTTTTTGTGTTCGTTTTATCAAATTGTTAAATTGTAGGGATTTTTTTTTATTGGGTAAAAAATAATGTTCTGTATCAAAGCACAGCTGTTATGGTACACTTATTCATATATTTCATTTATTTGAGAAAATGTATTTTTAAATAGTTGTGAGGAGCAGTGCTTGAAGTGTACTGAAATACACACAGTGTCTCAAAAAAATTGTTGGATGTTTACAATTCTTGTTTGAATTTTAAATAAAAGAAAATAGAAGTAATTAATTTTAGCCTAAATAAATTTTACAAAAATTTTCGCTTAGAATTTTAGACTCCTTCATTCGGTTTAGAATATTTCATAGCTTTTTATCTAGTATTTATTTTCATAATTAGAATATCTCCATGACTAGATTGGACAAGTGTACATCATTCAAAAATTTGTAAATTAATTATTAAGTTGCACTTAGAAAAAGGTTGGTTAATTGTTTTCATAGTATAAACACCTATTGTAAGTAATTAAAGTTTCTCTATCATAAAATATTATAAAAAGCATAATAGAGTAACCAGTAAATCCATGTCTGGGAGTACAACAAAACTATCTTGTAGAATGAGGTGAATCATAATTTGAAAAATAAATGGAAATCCAAGATAAAATGCAGAATTGTAATAAAGTTATGGAATATACAAAAATTCAAAAATAGTTCGAAGAATAATTTGATCAGTCAAGTAACATGACCAAGTGGCGAGGAAGAGATTATTCATGAGTGTGAAGAATTATTTTTTTAATCAACAAATCAGACATTAGTGGTTTCATAATAGTTCAGAGAAAGAAGAATTTTAACATAACATTGGAGCATGTTGTAGTGTGGGGGTATCAAAAAATTAAATCATCAATTGAAGCTGCATCCTCTTCCCTCCTTCCATGAGGGATACGACGGCGACAACAACAACAAATGATCAATTGAAAATTTTAGTTGACAGGCTCAAAGAAAAAGTTATTAAAAGCATTTCATGAAGAAAACCTATCTATATTTGCGAGGAAAGTAGCTCTTCACAGGAAATCAATCAATCATGAGATGTAAACTCACTAAAAGATATTTGATCAGAATTTGAAAATAGATTTCAGAAACAAAATTTCCTCAAAGTAGCAGTTAAAATGCGTAATGTATGAATATTTGAACAAAATAGGCCCAAATGTTACTAAATATTACTTTGAATCTATACCAAAATGTTTCAAAAGTTTTGGATAATCAATCAAGTGCTAAAAATGTTTTAGCAAGCATCCGAGATATTTTTATCCGATTGTTCTTTTCCAAAGCGTCTGAATAGCATTTATTCTTTTATCATGTATTATTATATTTAAAGGAAATTTATTCTAAATAATTAAAAAAGGAAAACTGTTTGAGTTAAATTGTTTTAAAGCAAAGTTTTAAAATTTTTATTTAATAATTTATAGCTTATTTTTCTATTACTTTAGAAATGGATAATATTTTGTATTTGTTTTTTTTATGCATTAGCATTAAAATTATTACAGCCTTGTCAAAACTGCTTTATCTATTTTTTATCAAGTTTATTTATGTACCCAGTCTGAATAAGCATTCTATTTCAATAATTATTATGTAATCAAAAAAATTGTCCATTACACATCAATTTAATTAAACACGAACAACTTGTTTATCTAAAAGTTTTGTGTGTATAATCACCACTAAATAATGCTTTTAAGTTTTAAAATTAATGCAAATGTCAAATTCTATATGTAATAATTGAAATCTATTCCTACAAAAAAAACTATTTTTGATGCATTATTTAAAACAATATGGTATGTTATTTTATGTCGAAGGGTTTGAACCCATACAAAGGATAGTTAGCATTTAGGGTGGGCAAATGATTATCAACTGGGAATTGAAATAGTTGGCCATTTCATATTTCTTTGTCAAGAATTGAATATTGATATCCTGTAAACATTTTAATTCAATACAGCATAGAACTGTCTTGTAATTTTAACATTCTTGTTGTACTTAATTTAATATTATTGTGGAGAAAATAATTTCCATGTACAAATCAAATAGATGTTTATATTTATACTCTTTAAAAATTAATATTATACATTTATAATTTTTTATTAGAAATACATTACGACCAATAAATTATAAATATAGCTGGAAAAATTATTTATACCAAATTTGTTTATTATTATTATTCACAAAGTAGTTTATTGCAAAATAGAGAACAGAGAAATTTAGGAAAAAAGGGTTTGAGAATTTGCTTGCCATAAACTCACTTAAAATGCAAATATTGATCCAAAAATTAATTCAGAGTTTGTTGATTATATCATGGCTGCTAAATGTTTTGCGTTTCAGCAAGCTTTATTTTTCAGATTTTTTATTTATTTTCTAAAATAATGAAAATTTCTTAAATCATTTGTGTATATGTTTTGGAAATTTAATACAGAAGAAATAATGAATTTACTGCTAATAGGCTGACATTTATAACAATCTTATTTTATATTTAGTCAAAATATGAAAGATTAGAATTCTATTTATTAATTAGCAAGCAATATCTTTTTTTCTTTAGTAATGGGTTTGTTATGGATATGTTTTAAAAATTATAAACTTACATACAACTTTTATTAATAAATATTAGATCAAGAACAATATAATTTTATGTTCAATAGTAAATAATTAAACATGGTTTGCTTTGATGCTTTAATTTTTTCAAGATTTTGTAGTTTATTATTTATATGTTTGAATTTACAGCTATTACAAGTGCATCTCTTGAATTTTCAAGGAATTTATTTCTAATATAAGAAATTCATATTTCTTCCCCCATTCTGCTTGTTTATTTAAAAAGAATGTATTACTTCTATGCTAAAATTTTTTTTTAAGTCTCCCATATTTTCATTTCTTATGGCAACTGTTTTTCTGCTTGCAAAAAAAAAAAAAAAAAAAAAGTTGATTTCTGAACTATTTTTTCTACAGTAGTTGAGTACTTTTTGTACTCTATACAACTATGAATTGTTTGAGATCGAAAATGGAAAGATATGCAAATCGATTCACATTGAACATATTAATACAATGTTGGGTTTATTTTTCTGTTCAGAATTTGAAGTTCATAGTATTGATTATATTGGCTTTTACTAAATTTAATGAAATTTTAAATTGAAAAAAGCTGAATAGTTTGAAATGTGTCAAAAAGCTATTTTTAAAGCTTAATATGTACTTAAACATAAACCTTCTTTATTTAATTTTCATTTTCCTTACTCTGTCTTCTTTGCATATCAACACTATGCAGATTGTTTCCTGAAGTATTATTTTGAGGTACATTTATTTACACATCTAATAATAGACTGACATTTGTTTCTTATTTCATATTTTGGAAAATTTTTGTGTGAATTTTCTTAGTTGAAAAGTCTTCTGTTACTTGTTATATTTCAATGCATAAATTGTCTAATTATGATAATTATCTAATAATTTATTTAACTTAATCAAATATTAATCTAATTAAAAATTTACTTTTTATGAATTTTTATTTAAAAATAAAAGTTATCAAGATATGCGAAACTTTTTGCATACGGTTTCACAATGGCTATTAAGTCTCATTTTTGAAACCCCACGCCAAAGTGGGTTCGAATCTTGCGTGCTTTTGCTCGTTTACCACTGGATCACTAATCAGTCTTTATCTTCTTTGTAATTCTTTTTTTCACTATATGATAGACAATTAAAATGTGTTTATTGCCGCATGAAATTATTGGAAGAGTGGTTATGCTGCTATACTTATGATCATATTTCACATCGTTCTTATTATAATGATTTGCACACACAAAAAAATTGTATTTGACGTAATTTTTTTCGGTGTCAAAAATTGGATACGAGGATGGTTAAGTTGCTCACAACATCATTTTAAAATGCCTACGGAAGACTGCATTACGTAATTTGATCTATTTTTTACTTATGCGACTTTTCCTTTCAACTAGTGTGTAATCGATGTTGTAAGAAACCACGTGCTCGCGTTACTATGGGAACCGTTGGGATCGATTCAGTGTCTGGAGCCCGTCTGCCATTGCTTGGAAAATTATTGATCTGTGTCTTCTACATCCAAACAGATTTGTAATTATTACGTGTTGTGCGCGCTTAAATAAATTAAATTGGCCCTTGCACTTCTCTTGTTTTCGCAAAGCTGATACGAAATGTTCGTTAGATGAAAAGATTTTTTTGTTCGGTGGTTTATTTTATGTTGAAGAATAGCAGTTCATTTTGTGATTTTTTTTTTTTTTTTTTTTTTTCTGAAGAAGTTGGATATATTGTTAACAGGATATGAAATCAATATTCTTCAATAATGTATTTGTCTTTAAAACTAATCTTTGCAGGCAAAATCTAACGATATTGTTATAGTGAATAATGCGAAATAATTTTGGTAAAGTAAAATACTGCGCTATAAAACTTTTTCAAAGGAAAACCTATGTTGAAGGCCATTATTTGAAAATAACTTTCATCGTATAATTTTAATGTTTAAAAAAAGATCCTACTTTCTATGAACAGCCGTGATCCTATTTTTAGGATGACGGAGTAAAGGGATTAGTCTCGATCCTAAAACCCGCTATGCTGAACTAGGAAATCACCGCTGTAGTGTGCCGATTCGATTTCCTAATGGTGGATAATGCCTTCCTGGAAGACTGGAGAAACGAACCCGCTTTTCATTATCGATTGGGAAAAGATCTAAAAAAAACATCCACTGAGCCCATTCCAGTGGAAATCAAATTCAAGTTGGTTCGCTTGCTAGCGAGGCATCTGAGTCGGTTTTAAAATCGAGTCAGTGATTTTATTGTCATCTTGGCCAGCCACGACATCACAATCGAGGAGCAATCGAAAACTGATTTATCAAGTTTATGTTGAAGTGAATTTTGGATTATTGACACTCGCCTGTCGTGGTCTTCCATGTTGTCAAAGAAAAACAGTTAAATGGGCAAAAAATCATTTTGATAAATAATTATTCTGAAGACGCGACAGAGTAATAAGTATGATGCGAAAAACACTTCATCATTGTTCGTATCGCGACAGCCCGGGACCTATCGAATCAAAGATTGCTAGACATTCTATCTCTGGTCAAATTCGTCCAATTTATGTTTTAAAAAAATAATCATTTCCTCTTTTCTGGTGGATAAACTGATTTAGCCTAACAGGTTTACCTCGATGTGCAGCTGCCATTCATATGAATATTATGCGCTATCGAACAACTCGGCTTAATAACATGAACAGCACCTAGTTCTTTGAATATTATATGAAACTCGGTGTGGATTTGTCTTCGCAATATACTATTTTCTTGAATTCCTTCTCAAGACTGCATTCAAAAGTGCCCAAAATCTTCTGTTTGGAAAAGCACGTGTTGAATTAAAATACTAAAGAGCAGCTAGTAATTAACATGTAATTTACACTCATGTCCATAAATTCAGGATAATGAAGTTCAGGCAAAGAAAGAGACAGAAGCAAAACAAATTTGACTTATTTGTAAAGTCTATTTATTAAACAAAAGGTAAAGAGCAAAAAAAAAGATGCTATATGTTTGACATAATTAATAAAAATTGCGATTTTTACTCCCTGGAGCAAATTTAAAAAAGAACCTATTTACAAAAACAGTATAACATGGTTAGTATGATGGTTAATATGGAGTATGTCTCCCGGACGATGCAATACAGGCCTTACAACGCCTAGGCATGCTGAGTATCAAATTATCAATCTGATCTTGGGGAATATTACACCACTCATCAAGCAATGCGCTCCGAAGTTCCGGTTGACAGGTGGGAGGGGGTTGACGGGCTGCAATTCGTCGGCCAAGCATATCCCACACATGCTCTATTGGAATCCAATTGAAGACATTCGTCTACAATGTTTGCACGGTGAGGACGGGCGTTGTCATCCATAAACAGAAATTCAGCAGCCATGGCGCCCCGAAACAAACGTACATGTTGTTCCAGAATGACATCCCGATAGATGTGGCCTGTCATCGCTACACTCTGAACATGCAGGTCAGTTCTGGAACCAAGAATAATTCCTCCCCAAACGAGCCATCCTGCACCACCGTAACGGTGTCGTTCAATGGTGTTCTCTTGGTGGTAACGGGTACCTGGCGCTCTCCATATGAAATTCCGGCGAGAATCAGACTGCAAACTAAACCTGGACTCGTCGGAAAACATCACACAAGACCACTGTTGCGGTGTCCACAATGCATGCTCTCTACTCCAGGTTAATTGCAGGCGACAGTGAGTTGCGGTAAGTGGAACACATCTGACAGGCCTACGAGCATATAGACCAATGTGCCCTAAGCGTCTGTACACGGTCTGCCTTGAAACTGTCGTACCAGTAGCTGAAGAGACAGGTCTGATGCTGTGCTCCGTCTGTTTCTTTTGGCAGTAACTGTTAAATACCGGTCCTCATTCGGCGTTGTAACTCGAGGGCGACCTGTGCTGTAACATCTACTCACATTACCTTCATCTTGGAATCGTTGCCAAAGCCCGGAGATGTCACTCTGGGCGATTCCAAGTTCCTCGGATACTTCCAGCTGGGTACGTCCGCATTCCAGTCGTCCGATAATTCTACCTCGTAAAAATCATCCAAATGCTTCCTTCATCATTGTTGAATGAAGATGTCGAGTGCCTGAACGCGAAGCGTTCATCTACTCAATGGTATGTGAAGGCAGTAGGAAAAAAAGTCAGGATAAATAGATAATAGTAATCGTATGATTTGAGAGGAAAAAGGAGAAAAAGTAAGAAAAATGTAAATCATCAGTGATGGAAACGTAACAAGAAATTTATGATCAGTAAATATGCGTTGAAGTAAAATATCTGAAAAGCGATAAGTGAGCAGGAAATTATGGTGGTTTGAGGCTTCGATTCCATTTAGAAGTAGAGAAAGGATACTTGTATTTTCCATTCAATTGTGTAAATATAGTTTGTGCCTTGATGAGAGGATTTTCGTGAGTAGCAATGGTATTGAAGAAATTTCTAGAAAGTTTAGTAATATAGTTGTCAATAGAATCAATTTTTAAATCTTGATGAATTGTAGAGTTGCAGACAAACCAGGGTGCACCAGTGATAATACGAAGAAGTTTGTTTTGAATAATTTGTACAGATTTCTTGTTAGATTGTGCAGCTAGACCCCAGATTGGGGCAGCATAGGTAAGATAGGCCTGAAAACTTGTTTGTAGAGAAGAAGTTTGTTTGACAAAGTTAATTTAGAAAATTTATTAATGAGTGGTCGAGTGAGACAAAATTTTTTCAAACATTTTTCTTTGATTTTTTGAATATGAGCTCGTAACGTAAGTTTATTGTCTATTATTAAGCCGAGATATTTAATATTAGTCGCCCATTCAATTTGTTGATCAAAAAGGGAGAGATTAATATATGGTTGTCTGGCGTGTCCTTTTCGAAAATGATAGCTTGATATTTAGAGACATTAATTGCGATGCACCATTTAGTTAGCCAATCCTCTAGGATATTCAGAAAATTTTGAAGAGTATTGATGACATAAAGAATAGAAGCACCTTGGGCAAGAGCAGCAGAATCGTCAGCAAATAGGCAAGTGGAAATAGTGCACTGAGGAAAGTCGTAGGTAAAGATATTGTAGAGAATAGGACTTAGCACGCTTCCTTGAGGTGTACCAGCACAAATACGACCGATTTTGGAGAATTCATTATGAAGTCGAACTTGAAAGGTTCTATTTTTAAGATAATTTGTAATGATAAGTGTCATCCAAGTTGGAAATTGAAGTTTGATCATTTTGTAGATCAGTCCATTGTGCCACAGTCGATCAAAAGTGCTTCCTTTGTGCCATAACTATGCGGTTATTGCACTGAAAGGCTTTTAAAGCGCTTGTGAACAATTTTACTTCTTTGCCACCATTCCTGATATACCCCTCTCTTACACTCTCATCATTGTGACGTACTATCCGCGCCATCTGGTGGTTTCCTGTAATTTGCATATTCTTCTTCAAGATGTGTGTGATAATTCTACAGGTGAAATTTTTATTTTAGAGTTCAATTTCTGTGTGATTCTGAATTATCCTTAATTTATGGACATGAGTGTATATAAAATACTTTCTTAGTTCTATGATTTTGAAGAAAATTGATTGCCCTTATCATTGCCAGATCAACAGCAAAACTAATTACTTTGTATTTTTCTTAACCCGCGTCCACATGCATTAATGCACCAAATTTAATAATAATAATAAAAAAAAAAAAAAGTAAATAAATAACTGAAAATATTGAAAAAAAACTTACTAATCTTTCGATTCTCTTTTCGCCGAATCTTTGTACTGCAGCAATTGGAGTTTTCCCTTAAGTACAGTTAAATGTGTTTTCTAATAACTGAATTCCTCATTGAAGTACCATAATTTTTTTTTTTTTAATCCGTGTGATGATCAGAAGGTACTATCAGGCTATCTTGAATGAATTCTTATTTCTAAAAACAAATTCTTTTCACTTTAATTATTCGTGATTGCAACACATTGAAATTCTTAAAGTGTATTTTGAAAATTCTTAGGTGTTGCTTGATCCTTATTTATTTTTTAAATGCTCTATATATAATGAAGGCATCAAAAAGACGAATGCAAATAAGAACCCAATTATTTCATCAGTCGTTTTTTTCGACATAAAAACTGCAATTTTTAATACTTAAAAAATATACGCTATTGATTACTCACCAGAGAGACATTTTTAAAAATTTATAGAATAAAATTAGATTTCTCAATGTTATATATATTTTGAATAGTTTTTGGTGTAAAAAAAAAAAAAAAAAAAGGAAAGGAAAGAAATTTAGGAATCTGTGAAAGCAAGACACAAAATACACAGCTTCTTATCCAGAATTTTGTGTTCTACTCTCTAAAACAGGGGTCGGGAGGTGGAGCGGAAACAAGGAGAAAATATTATGAAAATTTCATATTCAAATACTTTTCTATCCAACATATAAGTTATTAGTTAGGCTGTCAATATTGAGTAATTAGAGATTAAACATTGAATATATAAAAGTATAACCAAAGGTTGTGGTGTTCTTAAAATTTCATGTTTCTCATTCTGTGAATCTGTTTTCTGAATGTTTCTCTCAAGTTTTGAAACAGAAGTATGTAAAAATGAGAATTGAATTATACTACCAACTTCAATCTGCAGACATTGTCAAATTTTATATTGCAGTTTTGATAGAAAAGCATGGTCTCGATTTGTTTCATGCACAGATTCAGAAAACTTAATATGTAGTTCAGAAATTTTCAGTGGTACCTAGTCACCCCTGTTAAAACCAAATATGAAAGGAAAATAATTATAAATCGAACAATCATCAAATAAGTGCTAATATCAAATTAAACTTAGAATGCAAACTGAATTATTTGCCAAATCATTGTTTATTAAAATTGATTGGCAATTCAAATAAAGTAACTAATGATAATGTTTTTATGATATTTTGATATCCTCCAAATAAAAGTATAATAGATTTGGAGGGGAAAAAATAGATTCTCCCTTGTAGTTTGAATAATTTCATTACTATTGCAAAATTTGTTTAAGTGTTGATATAAATTGTTCAGTAAACCAAATTTAGCTTTTTAATCTCAAAGGGACTGTATCTCCTATATATATGTAAGACAAGACTTGAACGACTCAATTTGTCATTGCATTTCCTGTCTTAATTTTTATTTATATCAATCAGTTTGACTTCAATTTAATATTTTCCTGCAAGTGAAACTGAAACCATTTGAATTTGTTTTATTTGATTATTTTAGGCAGCTATTTTGCAAAGCACAGCTGATTATGTCTATCAACTAGAACAAGAAAAGACTCGTCTCTTAGAACAAAATAGTCAGCTGATGAGAAGATTTCCAAATTTACCTCATATTAATCATGATAGTGATGGAAGCTGTTCAGATTCTCCTATATCTAAGAGGAAGAAACGTGAACCAGGTTAGTTTTTATATTCTTGCTATTTGAATTCTAAATAAAATTCAATCATTCGAATATTCAATTTTAATGTTGATCTCTTCATATAGTTTGAATAAATGACAAAAAGCTAATTAATATTATCTTACAAAAATAAAGAGAAATGTATGTTTTACTAATTTGTTACCAACCTACTTTGCTTGCATTAGATATTCCTTAGCAGTTGTCAAGCAGTCTAATTTTAAGGTGTAATAAATTTGTCAATTATTTAGAAAATTAAAAGAATTTTGAAAAAGTTAATTCTTGTGAATCAAATTTTGTTTAAATATTTTTAGCAGACTTTGTGGATGAAGGAATAGGCAGTTACAGTCCATCCAGAAGTGAAAATGGTGCTGAGGAGGTGAAACGAGAAATGATAGATTTAAAAATACAGCTTCAACATGAAAAAACTTTACGATTAATTCTTGAAGAGCAGGTGCGGAATTTAGAAGCTAGACTATATTCAAGTAGATCAGATTCTTCTGAGCCTATGCATTTCCAGTACCATAGTGGAACAGAGGTTTGAATTTTGTTTCTTGTATTTATTTTGAAAAATCTGGTATTAATTCAATGTGCTTATCATGCTTGGAACTCATTAGAATGCATTAAAGTATAGGATTTTATATTCAATGAAATTTTTTTGTTTAATTTTATTTCTAGCTGATTAAATGTTAATCTTTAAATATTAATAATTGTTTTGTTATCTTATCATACACTGCCAGTAAGCAATTTAAGGCAGCCATTTTCAAAGTGTTAATGTTAGCTTTCTTTTATAACATTCAAAGCCTGCTGCTATTCTTGTATATTAATGAACTAAACTGATTAACTGAATGTCATCTTTTAAGGGATTTTATGTCAAATGAAGTCAACATTATTGCATTACATACCTTAGAAGAAATTACTATATATGTTTTTCTGTGCTATTTGTTTAGTTTAAAATAAAAGAATGTTTATTATACTAATTTAAAAATTATTCAATATTATGATTAATTCCTATTAATATTCAAAAAATTTTCTTAATTAGATTATTATATATCATGGTTGTCATTATGTTAATATATTATGTATGTTTACAATTAAGAATTTTTTTTTTTTTTTCCCCTACAGGAGAATATTAAATCATCCATAAATTTAGGTCATGAAAGCGGCCTTGGTAGCCCTCAATCCCAAGTTTCTAGCCAAGATTTAGAAAGTGCTCATGAAATTTCATTACGGGATTCAAGTCCTGAACTGTCCAGTTCTGAAATTCCTGAAGATCTTTCTGGGAAAACAGTTCTATGTTATTTCAATGTGTAGATGAACTATCATTATCCGATGTGAATACAATTCCAGGACTGCTGTTGTCGTCAACACATGTTTCATCGTCATTCCCGATGATATCAGTGCTAGTAATACCCAAGATGCTATGCATAAAGTTAGCACATCTAAGCAAAATTTAGCAACTATTGTAGAAGCAATAAGACATGTAGAAGGTGACCACTTATTTCAGGATGATCCTACAGAGTCTAAGGAAACACAGTCTTTTAATAAAGAAAAACTATCACCTACAAAGCATCAGTATACAGAACAAATAGAACATCCAGTACTTTTTACGAATTCAGACTTCTCATTTCAACACCAAATTATTAGAAGTGCGCCTCTTACTCAATCTCGGCCTGGAGTTATAGTTTCCAATCTTTCATAACCATGTAGTCTTTCTTACAAATAATCATTCCATCATAAAATTTTAAAAAGTTTTCGCTTATGTCAGATACCATTGTCCATTTTTCATAGACATCAATTCAGTTCCTGAGTGCTTATGCACTATCTGTTTGTTTTTAATACAATTCATGTTTTAACAATTCAGTCATTTTTGTTAATTGAAATTGTTATTCCAAACCTAATATTTGGTACTTCTTATGGATAAGAAATGCTTATATTAACTCTTTGGATTCCTTTAAAAAGGAAATGTTTTTATGTATTATATGTTTTTATTTTATTGCCGCGCTGTGTGAAAATTTTTTTTTTTTTTTTTTTTTTTTTTTTTTTTTTTTTTTTTTTTTTTTTGAGAAATTAATGAAAATATAATGAAATTAATGTTTATCAGAATCCTTCTACTTTCAGAAGCATTTCCTGATTAGTATAAAAATAACCCTGTATATATCTTAGTAGCATTTTTTGTTTTATTTATTATTTTTTTACATGTTCCTCTTTTTTAATTCTGGTAATTCCTGGATTTTAATATAATAAGAATTACCAGTGAGCAAATATTTGTAAAATTTTCTAGAGATTAATTGGAATTTGTTGTAGCAAAAGTTAAGTCATTAAACTATTCTTTATAACAAGTATTTTCAGACCATTTCTTTTAACATTTTAGCCATCTTTTTTCCAAATGAAAACAAAAAAATATCTAGTTGATGTATTGTATTATTATCTTTATATCATTACGATATAACATTTATTTTGTCAAATTAATGAGATTTGAGCACAATATGTAGTTCTTCTATTTTTTCCCTCTTAAATTTTTATATTTTTCTAGAAGTGCATATAATTGTCTAGCTTTTATAAACTCATTACATTATGCTATAATTTTTATTATTTTTTTAATGATCAAAGCAGGATTATATCAATTTATAAAATAAATTGGCATTTCTGATTGAAATAAATATAATAGAAGCTATTCGATAGAATTTTTGTATCTACACTTTGCATATATACCACATCAGTGCCTAAACATCTTAATAACGCTAGTAATCTGTTTGTTAGTTTTCATATTGTTATAGCAATGATTAATATAAAAATTAATATTAATGTTACATGTTAATAAATGTTTAAATCTCATAAACTTAAAAAGGCATACATAGTTTATTTTGTGACCTCTTTCATTTAAGAAATTTATAATTATAAAAACCCAAATATGTTATATATACAATTTTGAAATAAAGAACTTGGGAAGAAAAAAAAATTTTTTTTAACTATGAGACTGATAATAAATTTCAAAAATAAAATAGCTTTTTTGCATTATATATATATATATTTTTTAATGAAGAAAATTGATGTATGAATATTTTGTGTGTGTTTATGTATCTCTTGTTATTATTATTATTTTTTATTGTTTTGAGTTAAAGACATTGATAGACTAACTTGAAACTGTTTTGTACAGTATTACCGGTGATATTTATCTTTTATTACTTTTACTTATAGAAAAATTTTGTTTAAAAAAATTAAATTGCTGGGTGCTAATAACATTTTAAGGATTATTGAAAGAGGTGAGGTTTCAAATTTCTGTAAAAAAAAAAATTTTTTTTTTTTTTTTTCCTATTTTTAATACACTTTATTGATTATCCAGATGTTGAAGCATATATATGCTTATTCACACAGTATGCCATACCTTTCTTTATTAAACCAATATTATTTTCTAAGGCTCTTCAGTTCTTATGAGCACTGTTTCTCTTTGTATGTGTATTGGATGTTTATTATTATTGACCATTAAAATAAAATGTTTCTGTTCTGTCATTTAAAGCATCTAATGATGTGCTCAGGTTTTTGTGCTGCCTTATTTATGTAAAGTGTATAGTGTTTTTTGATACATTAAACTAACAAATTTTAATTTTTTAAGATAAAATGTTGAATATATTTAGATAAGTTGCGATTTTCAAACTTCATAAATATCTCTTAATATTTTGCTGGTTTACATTTATTGAATTGTATTTTATTTTTTAATCATATTTTTAATTTGTCAATTTATTGCATGTAATTTATAAATGCTGTTTTCCAAGATGCAAGATGTGAAAAACTACTGATAATTGGCAATCTTTAGTATGGTGTCGTCACAAATCATATTGTTATACTCTATTTTAAAAGATATCTTTATTAGAAGCCTTGGATTTGTTTTATAAAAAATGAAAAGTAGTTGCATTTTAATAGTTCTCTATTAGCATGCAGCACATATATTTTAGATTTAGTTAACACGTAAGGGTTTTTTTACAAATTGATGTTTAATAATTATTGTACTTTGGTTTAGTAGCTATTCAAAGAAAGTTTGAAAATCGCCTTATCATTTTGTGTTATGTGCTAAGGATGATTGCACATAAGATAACTTTTTTGAGGTATTTTCGTGATTTTAATATTGACTTTTTAAAAATATGAATGACTGTTTCATATTGTGTTCAGCATTTGCATTCAATGTTATTTGAATAATGTATATCAGAAATTTCTGTGATAAACTAATAGTATATTCTTGAGCATCCTATAAATTATGGTAGATCTGCCAGAGGAATTATTCCTTTGCCTAAAATGTAAAAATATGTATATCTGGTTCTTCCATACAAAAAATCTGTTGTATCTGTAAAAATGTTTTTATATGACAGCTTTGACTAATTCTTCAATGCACATAGCAATAATTTTATATTGACCAATTAAATTAGTAAATAAAATATTGTTGACTTTAAACATAAGTTCTTTTTATAAATATTTAAATTTGCCATTTTTTTGTACATAAGCAAGGTGTAATGTTTATCCGTTTCTTTTTTGTTTATATGTTTTTTTGTTTGCAATAAAAAGGATAAAAACAAACTGTGTTATGATTAAATTAATCATTTTATTCATTTTCTTTATATTATAGTTGGAAATAAATAGTTATGCTGAATATTCAAACAGTTGAAATCTACTGAATCACATCAGCAAATGCATTCAGCTAGAAGCAAAGATTTATATATTCTGACTTGCATAATTATGATAACAATCTTTATATTGTGAGATGTGTATTTGCTGTCATTGAATTTGGACGAAATTAATATTTGTCATTTCTCTTTGTTAAAAATTCCTGTCGCAAATGAATATTGCAGATAGTTACATTAAAATCGTGTATTATACCTAGAAATTCAATTAACTCTTAAAACAATGTATCTGCCCTCTAGACTTAAACTAAAAATTTTTCATTTCTTTGCATTGATAATTTTTTTATTTATTTATTTTTTTTTTTTTTTTTTTTTTGTTAGTAAATAAATTTTTCTGTCTTCTATAACAATAGGGCATTCAATGCTGACATGGGGGAAAAGAGAACTGTCATTAACTCGACCCCCCAGAGAACCATTGTATACAATAATTCAAAGTAATAGCTAAACAGTATTCTAGAAACCAAAAAGATACCATTGAAAGGAAACAAACTTGAAAATGCTTTACTCGTGTTGAATTGATATTAGGTATCATTGACTGTAAAAATTACTGACAAATCTGTGCGAAGAGAAGTAAAAACCTTGCAATAGCATTCATTAAGCTGTAAAAGTTCAGTTACTTTTAAATGTTCTTAAATAGTTTTGAGTTTAATTGTTTGTATATTCATTTCTTTTTAGATTGTAAAACTACTTCATATATTATTTTAAAAGACAGGAACATGGTGTATATATAGTATGTGTGGTTCTCACTAAATCATTTCATGAGAGGTTCAAATTATTTAAATTCCAATTAATATTATAAATGGATTAACGCTTTGAACACTATATAAACTCTATCCCAAATTATGGTTGTAAGCTAAGGACTATTTGTTACTCATTGCCTGTTTTTTTGAGATCTAAAAAATTAACCATCATAAAAATAGTTGATTTAGATCACAGTCTGAAAGCTTGGACTCGACTACTTACGTAGAATTTCTTTTTTTTTTTTTTTTTTTTTTTTTTTTTCTATTTGTTATTTCACAAAAAAAAAAAATGTATATAAATATTGCTCTATCAGATTTACTTTTAATGTAGCAATTTTACTATCGGCATTAGCTGAGTTGTATTCCAGTGTGCCATTTTGGATTGTGCTTTAGGTATTTATATTTATTTAAAAAATAAGTTTAGCAATACTGTACTTCAATACCCAGTTTTCACTACGGTAATCACCAGCAATAATGGCTGGCTTACTCTACAAATTCCTGCGGTTATTTCAGTGTCTGAATAATAAAAATGCAGGAAGCGATCAAAGATTACAAAAATAATCTGAAGAAAATTATTCGGGTTAGATTAATAGAACTAATAAGAATGCGATCAAATTAATAGAAATTTAAATTATGAAAATTACTCTTTCTCCAAGTGAGAACTACAACCAAAGTCTCGGCATTGCTCAAAAGAATATGTTATACACCAGGAATAGTTTCTGACAGATAAAGGTAGATTATCGCAGTCCAGGAGGATGGATAAAGGGGCTACTTTTTTAGATTTATTTGTATTGGCGAAAAACCAGAAAATTCTCACCAGAGAGCCAATTATTGATGCGAGAGTCTTCCACATGCTATCACAATCGAGTCCCTTCATTTCTAAAAACAATAACTGGAACGCTTATGCCAGGAGGAAATCCGAAGCTTGCTTTTGTAAAAATGCACTGAGCCATGATTAAGGCTACTCTCGAAAGTAGTAATTGATACATCGCCCTTATGTGTCTTATTTTGTCGTTTTATTCTATGATCGCATAACTTTTTGCTGTGAATTTTACAATTTCAATTTACCAATGATTGCCTGCCACTCACTTACATGTGAAACAGATTATATTGCTTAAAAGCTCGGTATCAATGAAGAAAATTCATAATTTGTCTTACTACTTGAGGACATACGTATATTATCCTTTCAATGGGCACATTATGCTGCATTAGAAAAAAAAAGTTTTTATATGCTAGCATAACTGATGCGATTTTTTTTTTCCATGGTGCAAAAGGACAGTTTTGAGGTTAACTTTTAACGAATCAATAATCAATGCCATTCCCCTACGGTATGAGCCATGTCTAAAGCTGAACGTGATAGCCAAATTTGGATAACAACTATTAATTCTTCTTCGTGTGAAAGTACTTAAGAATAAGTAAAAATTACTCCTGCGATAAACCATGTGTTAATCAGTATTACCTGTAATTTTAGTAACACCAGAAGTTTCATCTAAAGGCAAATCTATTCTCATCTCTCTATCAAAAAAATTATCAACAATAAAATGTATTTAGTACCTCGTGTTAATTAACAAAGCCCTATATCGGTACCAGGACCTACATATGATGCATTTTTTTCCATTCAGAAATTCACTGTTTTTGCATTACTGTTCGAGCGCGAAGGTTTTTTAAAAGTTAACAATCGATATAGAGTTATCGTATTGATTTACAGTGGAACGGTCTGCCCATGCGCCACTTTTGCTGCATCGCATATTGTTGCAAGGCGTCTTTTGGAGCATCCAAATCTTGTAAGCATATTTTAGATACATTTTTTAACAAAAATTTGTTCTATACTTCAAAAGTTGATGGTGATCGTATCAAGAATGAGAAGATAATCGTATTGATGATATTTTTTTAAAAAATATTAGCATAAATTCGTTAAAAAGTCGTTACCAAATTGTACGCTTAATGACGCCTTGGGCACCACAGCTGTCATTACGATGCGCAGTTACTGATTACGAAGCTTTGAAATTTTATTTCCATTTTTATTCAATATGTTAGGACGTAAAAATAATAATAATAATATGTACCGCGCAAAAATCAATTCGGAGAAGAAAATCAAAGCATTTCATCCATTTGATCCTAAGAACCTTGGAAAAATATGCTATGATCAACAGGTTTAGTCATGCCCCTAAATACGTATCTGTTTTCGAATGCCGGCACTTTTACCTGAAGCCATTTCTCACAAGAATGGCAGATTCACGGTGGGTCTGCTACATTCTACTCATATTTTGGCACTATAATTTTGTACAAACACTTCCAAGGGCGCTATTTTGGAGATACGCACTTCCTTCTCGAGCGCAATGGAAGGATATTCCAGCTCATCGATTTATGGTGCTTAATCGCGGCATAAATACTGAAGTTTTCGGTTTATCGAAACGAGCTTTTCATCAGTCTTGCCTTTAATTATAATTAGTTTAATTTCATCAATTATATTTTTTTGTGAAATTAAATACATATTTTATTTATATTTATTGAACCTTAAAAAACATTCGTTCTTAAGTTGTTAGAATTCAATAAATGGCACTGGATTCAGAAAAGGCACTGAGAATGGGAAAAAAAAAAATGGGAATTACTGTATTTAAGTTATCCACTTACGTTTTAATGTTAATTTTGAGGAAAATTAATACAAGGAATATAATAAAATTAATTAATTTATATAATAAAAATTGTGTTAAATCTCTGTGTTGTAAGTTATCCACTTATGTCTTAATGCTAATTTTGAGAAAAATTAATACAAGGAATATAATAAAATTAATTAATTTATATAATAAAAATTGTGTTAAATCTCTGTGTTGTAAGTTATCCACTTATGTCTTAATGCTAATTTTGAGGAAAATTAATACAAGGAATATAATAAAATTAATTAATTTATATAATAAAAATTGTGTTAAATCTCTGTGTTGTAAGTTATCCACTTATGTCTTAATGCTAATTTTGAGGAAAATTAATACAAGGAATATAATAAAATTAATTAATTTATATAATAAAAATTGTGTTAAATCTCTGTGTTGTAAGTTATCCACTTATGTCTTAATGCTAATTTTGAGGAAAATTAATACAAAGAATATAATAAAATTAATTAATTTATATAATAAAAATTGTGTTAAATCTCTGTGTTGTAAGTTATCCACTTATGTCTTAATGCTAATTTTGAGGAAAATTAATACAAGGAATATAATAAAAATTAATTAATTTATATAATAAAAATTGTGTTAAATCTCTGTGTTGTAAGTTATCCACTTATGTCTTAATGCTAATTTTGAGGAAAATTAATACAAGGAATATAATAAAATTAATTAATTTATATAATAAAAAATTGTGTTAAATCTCTGTGTTGTAAGTTATCCACTTATGTCTTAATGCTAATTTTGAGGAAAATTAATACAATGAATATAATAAAATCAATTAATGTATATAATAAAAATTAAATAATATAAATTAATTTAATTAATGTGTGTGTGTGTGTGTGAATGAGAGAGAGTGATTTTATGTATGTTATTTTTAAAAACTGATAGAATTTTTTTTTTTCATCCTCCGACCATTTACACGTTATTTTTATTTCTAATCATTATATCTATTAGAAAGTTGACAGCAAAATAATCCCAATTTTTTAGTGCGTTTCCAAAATTTTTGCCATTACAGAGTTTTCTTTTAGCAGCATCAAAAGATGTGTATGTGTTTTAAATGTACAAAAATAATTATTTAATTGTTATTTAAATTTTAAAAAATTATTAACAAGAGGTTTAATAATTAATTAGTTTAAGGTAAATAGTTTTGTGTACAACCAGATTTCATGTTTCAGCATCCTTTAGCTTGGTAAGAGAAAGAAAAAAAATGAAGCAACTAGTGATTAAAAAAAAAAAAAAAAAAAAAGTGAGAAAAAAGTAACCAGTGATAGAAAAGAAAAACAATATTGAATTCAGTAATGAAATATCCACAATTTACTAATCAAACGCACAAATTATTTATGAATAAAATTGTTTTTCATGAAATATTATGTAAGAATTTTGTATTTATTAAATTATTTTTCAGGAGATGCTACTGATTGTATTAGAAATTAAATGATAATAAAATTGATTATTTTATTTTTGAAAAATTTACTTTTTGCATACATTTTTAAACCTTTCATGATTTTGGAGCAAATGAATAACATAAAATGGTTTTTTTAATGTTCAAAAAGATTCACTTAGTTAAGAAACTGGTGTTTAATTTCTTTTAAAAAATTTTAGCAGATTTAAAATAGATTTAATAGCTTATTAAGTTCAGATAAACAATAATTGTTACAACCAGATTTCGATATTTCAATTCCCCACGTCTTTCAAGATTTGAAATTTCTTTAAAAATTATTCATAAAAGAATAAAAGTTTGCTTAGACAAATGTCTAAGAAACATTACTAATCTAACCTATAGATTGTTCGTGAACGGAAAATCCTTGTTCATGACATATTTAATTCTGAAATAAAATTTGCAAAATTTGTTATAAATACTGAAACGATTTTAATTTTTTTAATAGAAATCAGATTTTTTTTTTTTCTTAAATATCTAGGTAAATGTTTGGAATCAATATTCCATACAAAATTACAAAAGCTATTTCTACTATCGTCTAAAATACAAAGCTATTTTCCTGTCACTCACGTAGAATTGTTTCAAAGACTAATATTCTGTAAAAATTTAGGTGCGACTTTCAAGTGTCCATCACAATCACATCCCACACTGTTAATGAAAAACATCCAGAGTTTCTTGGTATGTTCTTCAGAGGAAATGATGCTTATAAATGAATTACTAATTAAATTTTTAAAAATGGCACTTTGAAATAATGAATATTTTTTTTAATTAATAGCTCAACCCCTCTGGTAAAATCTACAAACCATGGGAGAACAAGTAAACTCTCCCGTTGATACATTTGTAAATTCACATAGCCACTAGATGATTAATATCATGTGGAATATAATGTTTTTGCTGTGTGACATTTTTGTTCAACCACAAAAAGTTTCAAATCTGCACTTTAAAAAGCTAGGAAATTTGGAAAACATTAGATCAAGCAGTAAAGGCCGCAGACCATACACATAAGGAAAACCCTCGGAAACTATTTAAAGTATATATATTTCTTATCTGTATGTGTAATAGTAAATGAATAGTTTATTATTATAATAATAAATAACATAATATGATAAAAAATAAATAATTTGAGACTTGTCCTAGAAACTTACAATAAGTGACGTACATAGGTAATCCACATAACGAAATTAAACATTATAATTATGATTAAGGAGATTGATGTAGCTGTAACTTTCCGTAGACAATTGTTTACAGTTGTGGATCAAAAGTTTACTAGTAGAAATTATCAACAGCGTCTTCAAATGCTCATTGTTGTATCTGTAATTTGTGTGTGTATTTCATGTTTGAGAATTTGTTTGAGAAAAGCCACGAGCAAATTCATGCAACTGATCAAACTGTGTGAGTAGGAGACTATTGCAGCAATAATGAATTGAAATATATAGCTGCACTGCAACTGAATAATCTCCATTTGAAGTTCTGGGGCAGAAGTTTTTATATTGGCGTTAAAAGGATTTTAAAAAAACTTGATGTCTTTCAATTGCATCAAAATCTGAAAAAAAAAAAAAAAAAGACTTAAAATTTATTTTCAAAGCTTCAATAACAAACTCTATCGAAAATGGAGTCTCAGCTTGATGATTGAATGTTTGACATGTATTAAAATGCATGAAACATTTTTTGTTCAATTGAAATTGAAACAAAGCAACTTTTTGTTCAAAGGACTTGATATGAGTGCACAAATAAAGCTGATTTTCTCCTTGTAATTTTAAATTAAGGTCCCTCATATGTTTAAATGATAACTTCTAAATTGATTTTTACTGTCAATTATCGAATCTAAATTGATAACTTCCATAAGCACTCATTGTTTTGTAACCCAGCAATAGGACGATTCCTTTCAATGAACAAATTTCGATTTTCTTGCAGCTCAAAAAAATCGCGTTAGAACTTTTTTGCAACAAAGACAGCTTACTGTGGTTAAATATGGTAATCATTTTCTCCAATCTCTTCAAGCGACCTGATGGCCAATTAGTTAGCGCTCTGGCCTTTGGTACAACAGGCTTCCGGTTCTAATCCTCGAGGTGGCATGGATATCTGTTAGGGGTTCGGAAACCATGTTCAACTGTAGGTCCCGATCTAATTAGTCTAAAGTGATAAAAAAATGGCCGTAGAGCGACAAACCAATCTCTTCGATAAACTCGCTGAATTGGCGATGATTGAGAGCATGTGATCTGATATAATTAAAAGCTGGCATAATTGGCTTTAAAGTTTCTGACATACCCAATAATTTTTTGCACAAAGACGGTTGAATGATGCAAGGTACGATTAATGGTTTTAAACCACTATTGATTTATATGATCTTCTATACCCCTGATATAGATCATATAAATTAAATATGTACTGTCTGCTGCATTTGCTGTTTTTCGTAGTTCAATTAAATATTTTTCTCTGTTCTGTAGAGTTTTTTATTTCAAATTTTGGATTTAATATTTATAATTTCTAAATTGTTTGATGTTTACTTATTCAATTTTTTTTTCCTTCATTTTGAAATGTCATATTTATTTTTTGTTTATTATTATTTTATTTGTTTTGTATGATAAAATTATATATATTATATATATATATACATATATATAACTAATTTTTTTTTAGATATTATTTTCATAAATGCTTAAATTACAAAATATTTGTTATTAATAAAACTATATAAGAAGCTAATTGCTATAATCCTGCAATTTTTTTGAATTCTAACCTTAAAACCTTATCTCTATCAAATTATTAAAGTAAATTATTTTATGTTATTTGCTGAAACCTGATAATGCTGGGTCATATTTGATAGCAAATTATATAAAGTTAAAACTTTTCAAATTTTAATAAAGAAAATTTTTTAAAAACTGTCAATGGCTTATGACCGCAAAAAAAAAAGTTACAAAATATTGAATTTTATAAAGTAAAATACTATTTTTTTCTCTAAACCTAACTTATTTTTCTATTTTACACTAAATGAGGAACTAGAATACAATGACTACCCATAATATAACGCCAAGTGATGGCCTACTAAGCACCATTGCAATCACAAATACTTATAGTACAGAATCAAATATAATCACAGCAATATGGACAAGTGGAAAAAATCCCTGTAGTTGCTGACTACATCGAATTATGTGTTCTGGCGCAGATTTTTTTGCCATACAACATAAGTCTAAAAGTAATCTGTGTTGTAATAAAACCTGTAATAGTCATGGTCTCTCCATGTCTGCCGTCTCGCTCGTTGGTGTTAAGAGACTGTTGCAAACGTTCAAATCGGTCAGCTTATTCCTCGGCATTTGCTGACTTATTTGCTTTTCTGATTCCATACTCGGCGATTACATATTAGTTTCGGCTCACACGAGTACCAATCCCTCTGATAAATGATTGGCAATCTAGAAAAGCTGTAATTCTTTATACATTTCTGTTACATATGCAAGAAAAAAAAACCCGAAACGCATTGGAAGATGCTTATTTTTATTGAAATTAAATATGCAGAAACCCATACGCAGATATTGAAATGGTTAAAAATTCAAGGCCATACACAAACAGTACAAAGCCCTCCAAAGTACGGATGTTGCAGAAGTACAGTAGAATGTCTAACTGAAAATATTTTCGACAGTCATACCAGAGAGTTCCTAAATCTCCTAGATTGAAAGCTTAATGGTTGTATTAAGCATGCTTATAGCACATGCATGGGAAATAAGACTTAGAACAATTTACTGTATCCTGGTGAGATTTGGGAAATGATTTTTTTTATACCAGTCATTCTATTTCAGTTTGCCAATTTATACATTTTTTTAATGCTTATAATAATTTTAACCGGCATTTATTTAATCGAACTAAATTTTGAATGAAATTTTCAATCACAATTGTAACCTAGCTCTATCAAACTAGGTTGTAATTCCAGTTGAAAATTTTAAGCAAGCTTTCTTTTTGCTCTTACTCCCATCTTGTGAATGATAAGTTTAAATAAATTGTTTTGACATTATCTATGTATAAAGTAATATAGTTTAATTTTCTTCTTCTTTTTTTTTTTTACTTTTCCAGATGGATTTCCTGTTATGCTAGTTTAATTCAAAGAAAACTGATGGTTGGTGTCCAAAAAAATTAAAAATAAAAGAAAATGTAATATAATAATAACTGAATGTATTTTGGAGAATACAGATATGATCAAAAGTTACTAAAAAGCAGACCAAACTACTGAGCCGTTGCAATGGCACGCTCCTTGTTTAGCTGGTGTCTTATTAAAATAAACAAACTTTACTTGAAGAATTTTGGAAGGATTTCAATCCATTTACTTTCATGACATCATCTATTGTCGACGAAATAGCTGATTCAGTTATCCATAATCCGAGAGGTTTCGACGCACCTGGATTGTGTTTCGTGTGTGACAGTGGTCAGGTGGAACATTTCGTTACATGGTGTCAGAATGAGCAGTAAAATTGTTCTAGTTTTAAAGTCATTATCAGTTTGCAAAAAAATTGAAAGTACTAAAAACTGACAGACCTTGACATACAGCCAAACGATGTTCAGGAAGCAAGCGAACACCTTGAGAATCTTTTCAAAATTCTACTCATATAGAGCATTTAAAACTGTGGTATAATCTTGACTTGAAAGCTCTCAGAGTATGCAAAGATTTGCGCACTATAAGGTTGAATTTTTTTCCACAACAACCTATCCATGAGTTCCTTGAAGTAATTGGCACAAGTATATTACCCCATGAAAAATCTCCAGCTGTTTACAATACGCAGTAGGTATGTAAATCGTTACATTCGTAATGAGGAAATAACAGAAATTTTAAACCATTGCCCTAATCTACAATCCCTTGGATCTATTGAATCATCGTCAGCTTTGAAATATATTCACGGTGTAAAACACACAGAGAGGTGAACCTTCACCATCTTACCAGCTCACCAAATGCTTCTGGCGCGAAACTAATATATCCAAGAAACGTCGTAAATTATCTTAGCCTTGAAAACTTTGTATATTTTAGTGCTCCTCTTTTTGAAACTGTAAAAGTTTCTATTTCGTTATGTCCTCTTCCTCAGGGAACTTATAATTGATATTCCAAAACCTGTTATTCTTCTGTTATTAAAAGTCTAAGTAAACTGCAGAACTTAATCTTGTTGGAAATGAAATTGGCCGATTTCACGCTTGAATTTCGAACAGAGTGTTTAAACCTTTAACTGATATAGGACCGAAGCTGAAGCATCTGGCTATCCTCAGATTCGACAATGTAGAATTCGACTCAATATTTAAATACTGTCCAGGATTGGAGTCACTTAAAGTGGATTGTAATGGCGTGGCACCCGATTGGAAAGAAAATTCTGTCAATCTGGAGCGCCTGAGAAGACTGACTTTCTTTAGTATAGATGGCGCTGATGTTGAGAGCGGAAAAAAACTGTTTTCCTTGTGCATCAATTTGGAGGAACTCTTTCCTGAAGAATCCCAAATTTCTAAAAGGAAATTTTTAAGAACTATAAAGAAAGTGAACACAATGAATAGATTAAAATCGCATGCATTTGTGATAGTTCTATGACAGAAGAAGAATTGAAAGATTTCGTCATTAATGCAACTGCGCTAGAAAGAATGGCTTTCGACTCTTCTGAAATAAGTGATGACGATACAGACGATTTGATAGAGGAAATTAATGATAATATTATCGTTCTATCCTAATTGGAATACTGGCCTCAAGAACGAATTCTTTTTATCGAAGAAGACATTTTTAAGAATAACATTTTTGTCTGACTTTCTCTACACGTTAGACTGCATGGAGGAGAATTTAAGTCTTACTTTTTAATTTTCAGCTTGTTGTCTTGACTTTAAATTTACATTTCTGAATCTAATTAAATTCATTTATCAATATCGGTATTATTAATATGACTTTTCCTCAATAGTTGATAAAACATTAACCAAGCCTTCATTGAACAACTGATTTGTTAAACTTTCAAGATTTTTCAAGAAGTTAATATAATGCAACAATAAGTAAGGCAAAGCATAAATTCCTGCATAGTTATGAGAATTTAAAGTAGGGACATTTATTTGAACAGAAAAATTTATAGAAAACTGACTATTAAAAATCTTTAAAAATTGTATTAAAAGAGAGCTTTTAAATGAAAATTCTTTAATATTTTTCAAGAACAATATAAAAATAAAATTATTTCTCTGTTGTGTAAATAGATGTTTAAAGATACATATTATATAAAATGTATTTAATTGTAAATGGTATTCATCGGGTTGTAAAAAGTATTCTGCCACTTAGTGTTTCTTTAACGCATAAAACTACAGGTTTTTTTTGTGCTCTTGACCACTTTCAATTTTTTTATTTTATTTCTTTCACGAGCTAATAATTATATAATTAAATAATGTAAAATTTTTCTAAAAGATCGTTAGGAGAAAGCAAAGACAATTTTATTTCAAAATGAAGATGATATTTTTCAAGAAAAATAAACAATTTGGTATTTTGTAACTTTTATTTTTTTTATGATTGCTGTTATGCGTTTAGTTCTTACTTTTAAATTCTGAATTTTATGGGTTACCTGTAATTCGGCCCAGCTGAATATTTCTCAATAACATCAACAGGATAACAGACTTAAAACGCTCATTTAAAAACCTGTTCCTGATCTTAAAAGCCTTATTTGTATAGTTTTATGAAACTTTTTAAGGTGTTTAAAGCACTATTATAATTAAAGGACTAATTTGTGTATAAAGAAGCAAATGATTTCAAGATTATGTCTATAAAGTGTTCTAAAATAATTTTAAACCTCCTCTTAGTCAAGATTTTATTCTAGGAATGTCTTTATAGAAGGAAACATATCTAAGTTAATTGCAATAATGAGCATAGACCAATTAAAAGTTTACCTGAAAACCGAAGGAAGCACAGGTTATTCAGATTTGATGAAAATGGCATTTTATCCTAATGCTTTGAGACTAAAAAATAATATTATACATGCGATAAAGAAACATTATAATATGTATTGCAATATATTAAGCTGCTGCTTTTTATATGACTGCCAAAGTTTTTTTTAAGGCAATTAAATGAACTTCTTCATGCCTTTAGAAGCCTTCTTTTAAACAGACAAAATATCTATTCTCTACATTTCGACACACGATCACTATTTTTTTTCTTCTTTCGAGTTTTATTGATAATACCAGTTAACATTTGTAAAATTAAAATAAGACTTTGAAGTTCTAATGCTTTTGACTCTTTAAATATTTACATTTACAAGACGTATAAGGTGGAAGAATACTTTTTGACCCATTGTCAAATGTATATAAAGTATATTTGTCTCATATTTATTATTTACAGATGAATGTATATTAATAGAATATTTTTTTTCGTATATTGTGAAATTACACAAGAACATGAATATTTATATATTCTAAGGACTTGCCTACTTTCATGTTTTTATTAATGAAATTGGTAGCACCTTTGTGCACCATTTTTTCAGACAAAAATCTTCTTAAACTCGTGTTTTTTTTTTCTTCCTTTCATACAAAAAAGGACAAAAACTGAAAAGTATGAACAATATGAACATTTTTTGTAGTAGTGAGCACTTCGATGTGTTAAGGAAACTTCTAGTTTGAACGCGAAAAAACTGTTTGTTCCTCAATGTATTATGCATAACAATGCGGAGAACCTGTATCTATAAATACAGTAACCTGAACCTATGTATACAATAATGGACATAAAATGAAAATGTTTGGTACTGGATCATCTTGACTTTGCTTTCTTCCTTTTCCCTGATTAAGTGTGTTCGTGTGTTGTGTTCCTTCGGCAATTAAATGTGTACATTTTTGATAAACAGTATCAGAAATTGTTTATCAAACACATCTTCAAATGCATTGTGCTTCTCCATTTCTTCTGACAAAACTGCTCATTTAACTCATTCTCTTGCTTTGATGTAAAAGGTACGAAATGAAAGAACGAAAACTAAAAATGCGAATAACATGGCATGTTAGTTAGTTTGCACAAAATTATGTATGTTAATATAAATACTTTATTATGAATGTTTTAATGAATATGTTAATCTAAATGTTAATATGAATATGTTAATATGTCAATTAACATGAATGTTAATATGTCTTTTAATATGAATGTTAATATGTATTTCAATATGATTTCGTATTTATGTACATAATTATAATAATAATTACTACTTTTTCATAATTACTAATGAAATTAGTAATTACATCCCTTTTAATTATAATATTCATAATTCAATATATATTATAATTAACAATAATAAAGTTTCTTTATAATTAAGTACCATCTAATTATAACTGCCCCTTTCATCTCGGTCTACGATTCTGGTCAACATCTACCAACTAAAGTTTTTTTTTATTTAATTTTCGACAAAAAGAAAATTACGTATCTCAGATACACTTTTAACGGATCCACAATTTTCTTCTTTCAAGATTTTAATTATTTAATAAATTTATTTAATATAATTTAAAACTCGAAAAGTGTAAGTTCTATTGCAGTATTTTACATTTGTATATGTATGTAGACTTACACCGGTTTCAAAAGATGCATCCCGGCCCCGAGCCCCAAATTTTGTAGATCAATGGCATTACATATTTGTCTCATATTTATTATTTTTCAAGTGAATGTATATTAATAGAATATATATATTTTTTCGTATATTGTGAAATTACACAAAAACATAAATATTTATATATTCTAAGGACTTGTCTACTTTCATGTTTATATTAATGAAATTGGTAGCGCCTTTGTGCACCATTTTTTCAGACAAAAATCTTCTTAAACTCGTGGTTTTTTTCTTGCTTTCATACAAAAGGACAAAAACTGAAAAGTATGAACAATATGAACATTTTGTAGTAGTGAGCACATCGATGTGTTTAAGGAAACTTCTAGTTTGAACGTGAAAAAACTGTTTGTTCCTCAATGTATTATGCATAACAATGCGGAGAACCTGTATCTATAAATACAGTAACCTGAACCTATGTATACAATAATGGACATAAAATGAAAATGTTTGGTACTGGATCATCTTGACTTTGCTTTCTTCCTTTTCCTGATTAAGTGTGTTCGTGTGTTGTGTTCCTTCGGCAATTAAATGTGTACATTTTTTGATAAACAGTATCAGAAATTGTTTATCAAACACTTCTTCAAATGCATTGTGCTTCTCCATTTCTTCTGACAAAAACTGCTACTTTAACTCATTCTCTTGCTTTGATATAAAAGGTACGAAATGAAAGAACGAAAACTATAAAATGCGAACAACATGGCATGTTAGTTAGTTTGCACAAAATTATGTATGTTAATATAAATACTTTATTATGAATGTTTTAATGAATATGTTAATCTAAATGTTAATATGAATATGCTAATATGTCAATTAATATGAATGTTAATATGTCTTTTAATATGAATGTTAATATGTATTTCAATATGATTTCGTATTTATGTACATAATTATAATAATAATTACTACTTTTTCATAATTACTAATGAAATTAGTAAATACATCCCTTTTAATTATAATATTCATAATTCAATACATATTATAATTAACAATAATAAAGTTTCTTTATAATTAAGTACCATCTAATTATAACTGCCCTTCCATCTCGGTCTACGATTCTGGTCAACATCTACCAACTAAAGTTTTTTTTTTTTTAATTTTCGACAAAAAAGAAAATTACGTATCTCAGATACACTTTTAACGGATCCACAATTTTCTTTCTTTCAAGATTTTAATTATTTAATAAATTTATTTAATATAATTTAAAACTCGAAAAGTGTAAGTTCTATTGCAGTATTTTACATTTGTATATGTATGTAGACTTACACCGGTTTCAAAAGATGCATCCCGGCCCCGAGCCCCAAATTTTGTAGATCAATGGCATTACATATTTGTCTCATATTTATTATTTACAAGTGAATGTATATTAATAGAATATATATTTTTTTCGTATATTGTGAAATTACACAAAACATAAATATTTATATATTCTAAGGACTTGCCTACTTTCATGTTTTTATTAATGAAATTGGTAGCGCCTTTGTGCACCATTTTTCAGACAAAAATCTTCTTAAACTCGTGTTTTTTTTCTTGCTTTCATACAAAAAGGACAAAAACTGAAAAGTATGAACAACATGAACATTTTGTAGTAGTGAGCACATCGATGTGTTTAAGGAAACTTCTAGTTTGAATGCGAAAAAAAAAACTGTTTGTTCCTCAATGTATTATGCATAACAATGCGGAGAACCTGTATCTATAAATACAGTAACCTGAACCTATGTATACAATAATGGACATAAAATGAAAATGTTTGGTACTGGATCATCTTGACTTTGCTTTCTTCCTTTTCCTGATTAAGTGTGTTCGTGTGTTGTGTTCCTTCGGCAATTAAATGTGTACATTTTTGATAAACAGTATCAGAAATTGTTTATCAAACACTTCTTCAAATGCATTGTGCTTCTCCATTTCTTCTGACAAAAACTGCTACTTTAACTCATTCTCTTGCTTTGATATAAAAGGTACGAAATGAAAGAACGAAAACTATAAAATGCGAACAACATGGCATGTTAGTTAGTTTGCACAAAATTATGTATGTTAATATAAATACTTTATTATGAATGTTTTAATGAATATGTTAATCTAAATGTTAATATGAATATGCTAATATGTCAATTAATATGAATGTTAATATGTCTTTTAATATGAATGTTAATATGTATTTCAATATGATTTCGTATTTATGTACATAATTATAATAATAATTACTACTTTTCATAATTACTAATGAAATTAGTAAATACATCCCTTTTAATTATAATATTCATAATTCAATACATATTATAATTAACAATAATAAAGTTTCTTTATAATTAAGTACCATCTAATTATAACTGCCCCTTCCATCTCGGTCTACGATTCTGGTCAACATCTACCAACTAAAGTTTTTTTATTTAATTTTCGACAAAAAAGAAAATTACGTATCTCAGATACACTTTTAACGGATCCACAATTTTCTTTCTTTCAAGATTTTAATTATTTAATAAATTTATTTAATATAATTTAAAAACTCGAAAAGTGTAAGTTCTATTGCAGTATTTTACATTTGTATATGTATGTAGACTTACACAGGTTTCAAAAGATGCATCCCGGCCCCGAGCCCCAAATTTTGTAGATCAATGGCATTACATATTTGTCTCATATTTATTATTTACAAGTGAATGTATATTAATAGAATATATATATTTTTTTTTCGTATATTGTGAAATTACACAAAAACATAAATATTTATATATTCTAAGGACTTGCCTACTTTCATGTTTTTATTAGTGAAATTGGTAGCACCTTTGTGCACCATTTTTTCAGACGAAAATCTTCTTAAACTCGTGGTGTTTTTTTCTTGCTTTCATACAAAAGGACAAAAACTGAAAAGTATGAACAACATGAACATTTTGTAGTAGTGAGCACTTCGATGTGTTTAAGGAAACTTCTAGTTTGAACGTGAAAAACTGTTTGTTCCTCAATGTATTATGCATAACAATGCGGAGAACCTGTATCTATAAATACAGTAACCTGAACCTATGTATACAATAATGGACATAAAATGAAAATGTTTGGTACTGGATCATCTTGACTTTGCTTTCTTCCTTTTCCTGATTAAGTGTGTTCGTGTGTTGTGTTCCTTCGACAATTAAATGTGTACATTTTTTGATAAACAGTATTAGAAATTGTTTATCAAACACATCTTCAAATGCATTGTGCTTCTCCATTTCTTCTGACAAAAACTGCTCCTTTAACTCATTTTCTTGCTTTGATATAAAAGGTACGAAATGAAAGAACGAAAACTAAAAATGCGAACATGGCATGTAGTTAGTTTGCACAAAATTATGTATGTTAATATAAATACTTTATTATGAATGTTTTAATGAATATGTTAATCTAAATGTTAATATGAATATGCTAATATGTCGATTAATATGAATGTTAATATGAATATGCTAATATGTCAATTAATATGAATGTTAATATGTCTTTTAATATGAATGTTAATATGTATTTCAATATTTCGTATTTATGTACATAATTATAATAATAATTACTAATGAAATTACTAATTACATCCCTTTAATTATAATATTCATAATTCAATATATATTATAATTAACAATAATAAAGTTTCTTTATAATTAAGTACCATCTAATTATAACTGCCCCTTTCATCTCGGTCTACGATTCTGGTCAACATCTACCAACTAAAGTTTTTTTTTTATTTAATTTTCGACAAAAAAAGAAAATTACGTATCCCAGATACACTTTTTAACGGATCCACAATTTTCTTTCTTTCAAGATTTTAATTATTTAATAAATTTATTTAATATAATTTAAAACTCGAAAAGTGTAAGTTCTATTGCAGTATTTTACATTTGTATATGTATGTAGACTTACACCGGTTTCAAAAGATGCATCCCGGCCGAGCCCCCAATTTTGTAGACCAATGGCATTACAATTTATGACATACATCATACATTAGTTACAAGCAAACTTTAAAACTCTAAATGTACTCGAGTTGTTTAGAAATGTTATTTGATGTTATGTTAGTATTTAATGTTATGGTTAATTCTTGTGATATCTGTTTAATACAATCAAAGTAAATTATTTAATGCCTGAAATGATCTCTAAATTTAACTCGCAACTTTTTATGTGCTTTAAATACAACATCTATAAGTGTAACAAAATGATTTCAAATAACTTCTTTGAAGAAAATTTATTTCTTCTTATTATGAAAAGAAGATCACTTACCATTAATACTTGTTATGTGTAAAGCAAAAATGTCTTCAACTCAACTGAGGAAATCAAGTGTTCCTGTGAAGGCTCTATTCATGTAAATTCGAAATGACAAATAAATCTGTGTTTTGTGTGCTAACAATAAAATCTTTTATGTGTTAAACAAAAAGGTACACCCCAACAAATAAAATGCATTACATAGAATTAAAATGCTACATTTCCACGTTGTTAGATAAATAATGAATCGAGTATTCTAATGTTCTTTTAAATCATAATAATTAGTTAAATAGACTCAATGATTGAAGGAAGATAGTAGAGTGGAAGAAAAAAAAAGGATTTTAACCATCCTTATTTTCACAGCAATTTGTAAATGAATTAAATTGAATGAAATTTGTACGAAAAATGCTTTTACTTGTGTTTGAATAATAAACAAAGCGATCACTTACTGAATATTTTATATTCTAACATTAGTGGGTATTTCATAATTCTAACATTTAAATAATAAAATATAGCAGTGTAGGAAAAAATATTTGAATAAAAAGTTATAACTTAAAATTCAACGAAAACAATCCTTAAAACAAAATTTAATCTTCCGTCTATAGTTCGAAACCTTCTTGGTCATTGATTCGAATAAGTTTTTTGATTAAAAACCATGATGAAAAATTCTCATAAGTTTTTGATTAAACTAATGAGACATATTTCCATTTCTTAAAAAATAATTTTAAATTCGTTTTTATTTGTTCTTGCTCCAAAAATATTAAAAACCCTCAAAAAAATTTAAAATATCAAAATTTTTAGAAACTGTATCCATGTTATTTAGCTTAATTATTTTATTGGAAATTGGCTTAATTATCTTACTAGAATTTAAACAATTCCCAATTTCAAACAAATAATCTCGTACTTCCACACACTTTTATAAATAATAATACAATGAAATAATTATGCTTCTAGCATTACAACTTGAATCTTGATGCTGTTACAACCAGGCATTACAGACAGAAGTAACTTTTTACAAATGAAGGTCTTTATATTTAATCCAAACAATTTTGTTACCACCCACAAAGCAAGGGCTATTTAAATTTTTGTTTGCATAAATAACTTTGCTATACTCCAAATATGTATATAAAACAGAAACTTCTTTCACAATCTTTATTCTGTTAATACGATACAAATATAATGTTAGATTAGTTAAATACATTGTAACAAGAAATTAAATTAATTAAGCCATGTATTTGTTTGAGCATATAAAATTTAAGAATCAATCATTCGCGTTACATAAAGTTATTTGCAAAAATTATCATGTTATAAACATATTGAACAATGTGTAACTTTAAATGTAAGTACAAAATTAAAATATCAGATTCATATAAAATTGAATGAAACACAACGGAAAGAAATATAATAGCTTCTCCTTGTTATTTCTTTGACATAACTTTTTATTACATCATTATTTTTAATCATATTTTCTAAGCATAAAATGTCCAAATTTAGCAGTCTTTTTTTTTTTTTTTTTTTCTTTCTTTTTTTCTTTCTTTTTTTTTTTTTTTTTTTTTTTTTTTTTTTTTTTCAGAAAAATCTGCAGCTCAGATACAATCATCTGTTATATCACTCTTTCAATATATCGCTTTCCTTTTTTCGTTGTCCTCCGATATGCTGCAGGTTACAGTACTTCAAAAGCTTATTTTGTTAAAAACAATTTCAAATAGTAAGCGATGCCATTCCCTCTCTCTAGGTGCATAGTATATTTAACGATTTCTCTTTATAAATCTGGGGACTTTGTATTTCACTAATATATATCATCGAAAAACCTTCTGGATCATATGAGAGATTACCCAGAAAACTATTATCAAGTAGCCTAACTAATAATGTGAAATGCACAGTGTCACAATTCCCCAGAAATTCTATTCTTGTTGAAAGCTGTGATTGTAGCAGACACCGTGATTGGATTCGAATCTGAATTTTCCTAATTGCGTAGCACGTGTTACCAATGTGAGTAGGAAAACTTAACAATTCAGTAAAAAAAATAATATATATATATATATATATATATATATTATCCAAATCAATGTCATGTATTAAAGGTGCGTGTAGTATTTTCAATTTTTAAATATAATTTCCCGTTTAACCTCGGTAAAAGACAATACGTCACACAAAAAAATTTCTTGCAAAATTGGCTAACACTTTTTTTTTATAGAATTTTTACAAGTTTTTAATTAAAAAAGATGTCTTATCCATGTATTGTTGATATAAAATAAATTGAATATCCTACAAATTTCATAGAATAAATATGGCGCCAGAGAATTTTTCTTTGTCAAGAGGGCTCGAAGGTAGAAAATTAGTGTACCACTGGCTTAAACGATCTTAAAAAAAAAATATACTTAAATAACAGTAGCAGTAAATGTAGGCAAAATTATTATAAGTTATGGGAAGATAATTATTTTTCACTATCATAACATTTTATCATTTAATATAAAAGAGCGACCTCTAAATGTACAGTCCAGAGATTACCTTATTGCCCCAACCTTATAACCCTTGATTGATGCACCAAGGAATGTTTCAATTTGTACTGTAATTCATACTGGTACTGGTAATTCATACTTTTCTGTACTGGTTATAGTGAATAAAACTGTTACGTTTTTATAAGTTAAAAACTTGTTACATTTACATTATTTTTATTATTTGTGTAAAAATATATGTTATCGGTGAACAAAAAGTAAATTTAACTATAATGAGAATAATTTAATTATAATATTAATTCGGCATAATCTTTTTTTTCTGATAATAGATTTTTTTTTTGTTGCTATTCAAATTCAATGAAAACAAATTTTAATTTATAAAGATAAAAAAAAAATGTATGAATGAAATTCTTTAATAATATGTCTTTTTCAATTAATTTATAAACGCAACAACAACAACAAAACCTATGAAGGAATATTAAAGAATATAATGAGTGAATACAAAGAAACTATGAATGAATATAATGAATAAATAAAAATGAGCATAATGAAAATATAATGAAAGAATACAATGAATGAATAAATAAAAATGAGCAGAATGAAAATATAATGAAAGAATACTATGAATGAATAACAGAAAGAATGGCGTAATAATGAATAATGATTTATAAAAATTTTATCATTTTATTCATGGCACGTTTTTCTTGTTTCTCTTCAGGTGATCTATCATGAAGTAATCAGGATTTACATCAGTGGTCTTAAACCTTTGTCATTTCACAGGGCTTTCCTGAGTTTTAAAATTCTTCACAAAACCTTAACTAACCATAAAAAAAAAAAGCTTAAGGGCATAAAATGACAAAATTCAGTTCATTTAATAATTTTGATTTTGGAAATATAAGAAATAATATCGTTACACAAATAACATTTCGTAAAATACTTGGGAAGGCTGTGTAAGCCCCAAATTTCTTGGAGCATAGCTTGAATGACAGTCACTTATTATCTCTTATCATCATAATAAGTGATTAATGATCATGATCTCTTGTATCATTATCTCTTTTTAATTTGTGCAGCTTTGGAATGTTACATAATAATAATAATCTACGTAGTCCAGGGGTCGGCAACCTGCGGCTCGCGAGCCACATGCGGCTCTTTGGATGTGAAGTTGCGGCTGTTTATTTCCATAGGCAAATATTATTTATTTTATCAAAAAAAAAAAAAAAAAAAAAAAAAAATTAAAAATCGTTTTGAATCGATTAACGAGGATTAGGCACCGATTCTATCTCTCAGACACTTGTACTCGCTTTTCACCGCACCCCTCCCCCGTGACACGCGTCGTCACTGTCGTCAGTCCATCGGAAGTTTTTGAATGACGCCGCCGTCAGATGTTTCTATGTAGGTTTTAATTCGCTTTCGACACAAGACAATTTCGCCCTTTTTGTCAGGTATATGTCTTCCCAAGGTCCAAAAGAAGAACTTCTAGGATTGCTACCGCTCTCGGGATAAACTAGAGGGGAAGATATAGCGAATGCCGTGCAAAAATGCCTTGAAGACAACAAGATCGATTTAAATGAAATCGTTTCAATAGCAACTGATGGAGCAAGAAGTATGACAGGAAAAATAAAGGGACAATAACGATTCTTCAGAGCAAAATAAACACCGAAATTCTTACGTTTCACTGCATAATACACCAAGAAGCGCTTTGTGCCCAAACATTTCCGGCCGAAATAGTTGAGATCATGAATTTGGTAATTAAGTTTGCTAACAGCATCTTGTCAAAAGCACTCTACCATCGTCAGTTTAAAGAATTCTTAAACGAAATGGAGACTCAGTATTCCGACCTCCTACTTCACAATAAAGTGCGATGGCTTTCCAAAGGTAAGGTGTTGAAACGTTTTGCTTTGTGCTTGAATGAAATAAATACATTCTTAAATGAAAAGGCATTAATCACCCTGAATTAGAGAATGACAAATGGTTACAAAAATTTTTCTTTATGGTGGATATCACAGCGAAATTAAATGAGCTGAATCTAAAACTGCAAGGAAAGGAAAGGGAAACACAGCCTATGTTTTGGGTAGAAGAATTGGTTTGTTTTGAAGAAAAAAATTAATTCTTTTTGTAGAAGATATTCAGAGCGGTAAATTACTTCATTTTCAATTTTTAAAGCAATATCGTGATAAAACTAGTGCAACTGTTGACACGAGGTACTTCAGCACAGTTATAAAAAAAAATTAAAGAGGAATTTGCTGACAGATTTGAGCAATTCAAAACCAACAAAACCACTCTAGCATTCATAGTAAATCCTCTCAACAAAAATAGTAACGAAATCCACATTGAGCCATTTGGAATTGATACTGGATCTCTAGAAATGCAATTGATCGATTTAAAAGTAAAGCTTTATGGAGTGGAAAATTTACAGAGTTGAAAAGCAAGTTGGAAGAGTTGGAGGTCCAGAAATGTATGTACGTAACGCAACAAAAATGGGCAATGTTCGCGCCAACGCGCAAGGATTACCTCTAGCGGCGAAAAAGTGTGTGTACACATTCGCCTGCGAGCGCATAAGTGCGAGTCTGATCAGTGTAACGCCAGAGTGGCAAGAGAGAACATCACGGCTGCGAGTGGCTGTGCCTGTCGTGTAAATAAAGTGATTCGTAAATAAAGTTTAAACCTTTGGTTTTTTATTGTGTGAGTGTGATACAGTCCGCTTGTGAAAGAGAACATGTGTGAGTGCTGTTAGTGCTATTGACGAGAACATTTTGATCCTTATGAGCCGGAGAGTGGCTCAAACCTGTGGATAGTGTTGTGTCAAGTGAAAAGCTTTGTAAAAGAAGTAAGTGGAAATCCATATATTTAATATTTTGTGCAAACATGTTTAAAGGTGCCAAAAAAGAAGATTTGCGGCTCATTGCCGCAGAAATAAATTTGATAGTATCTGAAAAATTAACAATTTCAGATTTATATGATGCAATTGAACAAAGTGATGTGTTTAAAAATAGACCAGACATGGTTAAAGACATTGCCAACACGATTATTGACAATCGTAAAAATGAGGAGCAACGGCAAATAGATCTGGAAAAAATAAAATTAGAACGAGTTAAAAATGAATTAGATCTCGCAAAAATTAAAAATGAAAGTAAATCAGAAGTGTGTGAAGGTGAAGCCAAACCAGATACTATTAATCAAGTAATAAAAAAGTGTTAGAACTTTAACTGTCAGAATCCCCATTCGACCGGAAGGGTGGAGTTTTTCTTTAATTCTTTAGAGCGCGCATTTAATATTAAAGAAGTACCTGAGATATATAAAGCTGAGATTCTGTTAAATTTATTAGGGGAAAAAGCTTCTAATATAATAACTTATTTAAGTGATGAAGATATAAAAAACTATGAGACAATTAAGTCAGTTGTGTTGCGAGAGTATGAGCCTTCACCACAAGCATGCTTAGGTAATTTTAGGAAAGCTGAGCGCTTAAATGAATCGTATGTGCAGTTTGCGTCGCGCTTAACTACTAATTTTGAATATTATTTAAAATTAAGGAAAGTGTCGGATTTTGACACATTAAAGCAATTAATAGTTTCCGATAAGTTATTTCAAACGTTAGATAGAGAAATTGCATCTCACATAGGTATACGACAAGCAGATAGTTGGTTCCCCCAGTAAAATTAGCTGAAGAATGCGATATTTATGTTGCATCGCGTGGAAAGTCAATTTACGAAGGCACAAGTAACTTTACAAAAGTAAAACTAATTTTAGAAATTCTAAAATTGTGTCAAAAGTGTTTGTTTCGGGCTTAAAAGATTCAAATTGTATTTTTATGTACTAAAAATCATCATATTTCTAATTGTCCTAATTATTTAAAGATGTCAGTGAATGAGAGTGTTGAGCTTGTAAAACAAAATCATATGTGTTTTAATTGTTTACAAATTAATTGTTCAGTGTCTAATTGCAAATCAAAAGTATCTTGTTTGTGTAAACGTAAACATCATAAAAGTTTACACTACCCGCGCAAAAGCGCAGAGAATCGCGATGAGTTGTATCAGAAAGAACGTAATGAAATCGGTTCCAATAACTCGTTTTCCCCTCAGCTGAAGAGTTTATACCCGCCGGTGAAAGCACTTCTCCAAATAGTAATAAATTATTTGCAGCTACGAGCTTTATGTCAAGTGGATCCAAAACGGTTCTATTGAGCACAGCTAAATGTTATTTAGATAATAATTCAGGAAATTCATTAGAAGTAAGAGCGCTTTTAGATAAAGGTTTAATGGCCTGTTTTATAACTAGAGAATGTGCGGATAGACTTAATTTAAAGAAAAGAAAAAACTAATCTAGTGGTATCAGGATTAAATGACGCGTCTTTAAATATTACAAATCAAGTTACTGCTAAATTAAAAAATAATTCAAATAGCTACGAGAGTTGTTTTTAGTTGTTCCCCGAATTACTAATGTAACTCCTAGTAAAATATTAAAAGTTAATATGTATGATTTAAGTAATATTGAGTTAGCGGATCCACAATTTAACATTCCAGGTAGAATTGATATTTTATTAGGCGCAGAGATTTTTTATAGCCTTTTGAGATCAGGACAAATATATCCCCCTGAATCTGGCTTAGTTTTACAAAATTCGTGTTTCGGATATGTTGTTTCCGGGAGTGTTCCTAGTGATTTAAGTGAGAATATTCATTGTGGATTAATTAGAGATAATTATGAGCAGTTAGATAAAACTGTTAAATCTTTCTGGGAAATAGAAAACATAGAAATGGACATTCCTCCCTAATAATGAAACTCGGATATGTGAAGAGCATTACAAAGATAATTTTTATAGAGATATAGAAGGGAAATATGTAGTTAAAATGCCCCTTAAAGAAGATCCTAAGTGTTTGGGGAAATCTAGAGATATTGCGCTAAAAGGTTAGATTCCTTATGGAGGCGATTAGTGAAAGATCCTGACTGTTTATTGTTATATAAAGATTTTTACGTGAATATGAAGAAATGGATCACATGAATCAAATTAAAGAAAGTGAAGAAACTGAGGGTACTTATTATATACCTCACTTAGGTGTATACCGTCCCGACAAATTAAAAACAAAACTTCGTGTCGTGTTTAACGCGTCTTCCCTTACAACAGAAGGAAATTCGCTTAATTCTTTACAATATAACGGAGGGGTAATAGAGACGGAGAGTGACGAGGCTGATTACTCCTTTTCTCCAGAGGAAATAAAAACATTAGGATTAATATGGCAACCTAACAAAGATTGTTTTTCCTTCAAAGTGAAAGTAGACTTTGGTAATTCATTTACAAAGCGTGCAGTGTTATCAACCGTAACAAAGATTTTTGATCCTTTGGGTTTTACTTGGCCCAATTGTGACAAAGGCAAAAATTTTCTTGCAAAAACTGTGGCTAATCAAACTGGACTGGAATGATAATTTGCCTAAAAAAGAACTTGAGGAATGGCAGGAATTTCTTATAGCTTTAATAACTATCAACAACATTAAAATTCCAAGATGCATATGTATCAGTGAATCGATATGCATCGAACTTCATGGCTTCTCAGATGCTAGTGAAGTTGCCTATGGAGCAGTAGTTTATTTAAAATCTTGCAGTGCTTCTGGGAAAGTATTTGTGAAACTAATTTGCCAGCAAATCTCGAGTTGCCCCGATCAAAACTATTTCAATTCCTCGATTGGAGCTCTGTGCTGCCGTGCTGCTATCCAAATTAGTGCACAAAGTGAAAACATCTCTAAAGATTGATGTGTCTCGAACCGTGTTTTGGACAGATTCGAAAATTATCCTGGCCTGGATAATGAAAGAACCGTGTTACTTAAAAACATTTGTGTCTAATCGCGTATCAAAAATACAGCAATTTACAAATGTCAAAGACTGGAATTTTGTACCGTCTGAAATGAACAGTGCCGTCATCATTTCCCGTGGTCTACATGCAGATAAACTCCAAGAGAATGAGTTATGGTGGAGTGAACCACCATTTTTAGTGAACAACGAGTATCCTGTTGGTCCGGTGCGGCTTGTGGATGGAGATCTTGCATCAAAGGACGAGGATATGATTTCTAGTGAACTGAAGCTGTCAGCAGCAAATCAAGTGTGTGCCGTGACTCATATTGTGGAGCCTTTAGATGTTATTAATAACTGTTCTTCATTTACAAAACTCAAGAGAATCGTCGCCTGGTGCAAAAGATTTATCAACAATACAAGAAATCCATTAAATCGAACTTCTGGTACTTTGACAACTAGTGAACTTTCACAATCATTGGTATGTATTGTTAAAAACATTCAGAGGACTACTTTTTTATAAAAGAACTTCAAAGCTTGGAGAAGGGCACTTCAATCCCGAACAATAGGGAATTGTTAAATTTGTGTCCATTTCTAGATGATGATGGATTATTAAGAGTGGGTGGAAGACTCAAGAACTCTAACTTACTCTATAATCAAAAATGTCCACTAATTATTCCTGCTAAACATAATTTTACTTTTACTGCTATTAATTATTATCATGCTTTATATTTTCATGCAGGTGCTGAAACAACCCTATCTTTGATAAGAAATAGATTTTGGATTGTAAGAGGTAGAAATACTGTTCGAAAGATAATTTTTAATTGCATAATTTGTAAAAAAATAAATTCAAAAGGTTCCAATCAAATTATGGGACAACTACCAGCTGCCAGAGTGACTCCTATTCGTGTCTTTAATCGGGTAGGTGTGGACTTTAGTGGTCCATTTGAAATCAAAAATTTCACTGGACGAAGTAAACAGGTAAAAAAGATATTTGTGTGTATATATGTATGTTTCTCTACAAAATGATTACATTTTGAAATTGTAAATGATTTAACTACTGCAGCATTTTTAGCAAGCCTTAAAAGATTTATAGCTAGAAGAGGTAAACCTGCAGAAGTGTATAGTGACAATGGCCGAAATTTTGTTGGTGCCAATAGAGAATTAAAAGTGTTTCTCAAATCTTTATTTAAGTTTAAGAGTGCAGAAGAAATTGAGAATTATATGGCTAATGAAGGTATTAAGTGGTTCTTTAATCCCCCTACTACTCCACACTTTGGAGGACTATGGGAATCTAGTGTCAAATCTCTTAAATACCATTTGAAACGTATTGTAGGGAAACAATTTTAAGCTATGAAGAGTTTTTAACTCTTATTGTTCAAATTGAGGCAGTTCTTAATTCTAGACCCCTTTGTCCACTTTCAAGTGATCCAAATGATGTGGAAGCATTAACTCCTGCACATTTTTTAATTGGTTCATCTTTAGTTACATTGCCTGAACCTAACTTTAATGAAACTCCAATGAATCGATTGAGCCGTTGGCAATTGGTTCAAAAAATGACTCAACATCTTTGGAAAAAATGGTCATCAGAGTATTTAAATAAACTGTTAAATAGACCTAAATGGTCTAAGGGTAAAGCAGATATAAATGAAGGTGATTTGGTGTTAATTAAAAATCCTGATAATTATTGTCCTTTAAAATGGAATTTGGCCAGAATTATCAAAATTCATCCAGGTGAAGATAAAGTAACAAGAGTGGTTACTTTAAAAAGATAAAAATGGCACATATAAAAGGCCAGCAGTTAATATCGTACCTTTGCCTAGTGTTAATGAGGAAAATTAATTTTTATATTGTGTATTTTTTGTGATCTGCTTATTGTGTGAATATTTTTAGCAAAATGTATTTTTTTTTTATTGTGTATTTTTTTGGATCAGTGTTTAAGTGAATAATTTGAGAATTTTGTGAATATTTGAATTCTTAAAGAGTTGAATGTGAACATGTCAACGCCGGGCGGTATGTTCGCGCCAACGCGCAAGGATACCCTAGCGGCTAAAAAGTGTGTGTACATATTCGCCTGCGAGCGCATAAGTGCGAGTCTGATCAGTGTAACGCCAGAGTGGCAAGAGAGAACATCACGGCTGCGAGTGGCTGTGCCTGTGTCGTGTAAATAAAGTGATTGTTAAGTTTTAAACCTTTGGCTTTTTTATTGTGTAAGTGTGTGAGTGTGATACAGTCCGCTTGTGAAAGAGAACATGTGTGAGTGCTGTTAATGCTATTGACGAGAACAGGCAACTTTAAAAGAAATGCCGCGAGTTGAGGCACTTCTATTCGTCGCATGGAATAGTCTTCCAGATTTCTGCAGTGAGGTGAAGAAGTTGGCATTTGGAGTGCTGACTATCTTTGGATCGACATATTCGTGCGAACAAGCGTTCTCTTGCATGAATATAATTAAAAGTAAAGTAAGAAGCCAACTAACAAATGAAAATTTAGAGTCGTGTTTGAAACCTAAGACAACAAGTTATGAGCCAAATTTTCTAAAAAAAATTTTTCCAAACTTTCTAAAAACCATGCAAAGCCAACGCTTCCATAGAATTTGTTTGCTCAAATGTATGTTATTGTTTTTTTTTTTATTTTAAGTACAAGTTACATTGTTTAGTAAAGTTTAAATTTTCTACTTGAATAACGATGCAAAGCCATCGCTCCCATTGAATTTGTTTTGCTCAATTGTTTGTTAATGAAGTACAAGTTCATGTTGTAAATAAATGTTTAATTTTTTACTTAAATAATAAGTAATTATCTAATAAATAGAATGATATATGAATAGGTAGATATTTTTTTCTTAAGAATAAATAGATTTTTCTTTATCAAAAAACTTTATTTGTGCGAGTACTAACAGGTGGGCTAGTATTATTAAATTGGCGCTACTAGTATTAAATCCAGATGATTTTTAGTTAGCCCTAACCTTCAAAAAACACGTGTATAAATTTGACAGCTGTTGCACTATTAGTATGTGAGTTATAGCATTTTTAGTGAAGCAACTTTTGGTAGTTTGAAAAAAAATGGATAAAAAGGAATTTCGTGTGTTAATTAAGGCATTGCTTTTTGGCTAAAAAAAAACTACTGAAGCCAAGGCTTGGCTGGATAAACATTATTCGGACTTTGGACCAGGAAAATCAACCGTAGAGAAGTGGTTTGCTAAATTTAAACGAGGCCAAATGAGCACCGAGGACGATGCAAGTAGTGGACGCCCCAAAGAGGCTGTTACCGACGAAAACATCAAAAAGTCCACAAAACAATTTCTGATAACCGCAAAGTGAAGTTGATTGAGATAGCTGAGACCCTAAAGATATCAAAGGGACGTGTTGGACATATCGTGAATGAATATTTGGATATGCGAAAGCCCTGTTCAAAGTGGGTGCCACGCGAGCTCACAATCGACCAAAAACCACAACCAATTGATGATACAGCGTTCATCTACT